>VYZW01049627.1:52032-88754 GCA_013401315.1 Balaeniceps rex
ATGGTAAACATGGCAATCCTCCGGTAGTGGGTGTGCACGTGGCTCCTTGGAGTTGTGTCTTTTATAGGCCAGTCCCCACCTCTAGTCTCGCCCCCTTGAGGACTTACATGGTTCTTGTTCCAGAATGTTCTTCATCTTCTGCGTAGGCGCCATTGTGGGGGATGGTCGCGAGGGGTCTTTTGGGTGGTTGTGAGTCCCCTCCTCAAATGAACTCAAATGAACTCTGTATGACCTCTGGCCATACATAGTGAGTTGCAAGGCACATCAGAAGGTGGAACTGCGCATCCTCCAACATGCCTCCCGGCTCCACGCCAATGGCTTCTCACCTGTGGTGCTATGCAGACCCTCATTTGTCACTATGGAGACCTTAACTTGTCTCCCCACAATGTTTGAGACATCAACATACATTAACTCTTTCAGCCTCTCACAGGGGAGTCACAGCCTTTTCCAATGACGAGCTCTCTGAGCTCTATCACTTTTCCAAGCTCAGACATAGCAGTCTTTGAGAATTGGCAAGATATTGATACAAAAATTCGCGGATACTATCCTTCAAAGTCCGAACCTCCACATAAGAGGAAACGGAGTATCCAGAAAGTTCCTGAAATAAAACTCAATAGCAACAAAGTTACTATTAAGCAGGCATCCTTTATTACAGCGCTGGGCAGCACTGGGGATTATTCCACCATGAGTGCTCCAGTGATTTGGTAAACTTCCAAAGATTATATGCTGTAAAGTCATACATAGCCATAGGATTTCCGAGAATTCATTAACATATGCAAATGTTCAATCTGCATGCATAGTTGTCCTCTTTGGCGGTCTTCGGGGGTCCTCCGGTGGTCGCTGATGGCCTTCCTCACCTGTCCGCTGGTTGAACTTTGGGTCTCCTTTGCCCATATATAGTCATTGAATTGGCTCATCAGTCCTTTGGCCTCGGACTATTACAAGGGGTTGGTTTAAACTAGTTCCTCGAGTGCTTATCTCGGCACTGATGTCCTGAGTCTATGTCATCAGTGATTTTACATACGAAGCCTAACGAGCTTATTCAAAGTCTGTTTTAATCCTGTCAGGCAAGAAGTTGCATTCTTCGAAATATCTATCCTAGTTATCAACTCTGCTCAGCAAATACCTAAAGTTATCTTTGCAGGGGTAGAAAACACAAGAGAACAAGGATGCTCACAGTAAGGTCTGAGTCAGGGATTGTCAGGGGTTTAACCCTTTCAATATGAAATATTTTCCTCTTGTTTACTTTCTCCTTTGTTTCTGAGCTAACCTCTCTCCTGCCTTGCTTAGTTCAGGTTGTGTCTGAAGTCAGATACCGGCTGCTGATCTGGAGGTAACCAGAAGAGATGTAGTGCTCTTGCTTCTGAGGCGATTATTCTGAAGTCTTTGAGTTCTCCCAGAGATGCAAAGTAGGAAAAGCAAACAAATAATATTTATGAGAGCAGCAGGACCAACACAGCCCGGTTTTCTATGGATTAACGTTGCAAGGTGTAGGTTCTCTGTTGTGTAGTGAGTACAGTGATGGCAGCTGCAGGCTTTTCCTGAGCTGTAGAATAGTACAGCCTCCTCCTATATTAGACTACCTGTCTCCACAAAACATGCCTAAAACGATTAACTTTGACATCTCTGACCTACTACCTGAATTGGTCAGAATTGGACAGTGGGTGGAAGAAACAGACATGTTTATATGTATACACACACATAAGCACACAGGCCTGTCTGTCACTTAACCCTAATTTGCCTAGATAGTCAAGCCAAAAGCTGTAAGGGTAGAGTTACACCAAAGGCATATCACAAATCATTTGGCTGTGGTTATCAAGGTCAACATAATTTTTTGTGATCATGCCTTCTCTGACTCAACAATCTAGTTTGAACACTGCAGATCCCAAGCTGAAATTATCCACTGAAGTTAGAGCCACTTTTAATTTAAACTGAGGCAGCTTTATGGAGATATGAAGTCTGAGAAACTGCCCAAGGACACGATGGCTGCTATTCCCAAGGCAGGCAGGCAGCCGCTCCTTCTCACAGGCACAGATGTATTCCTCTGCAGCTACAACCTCATAGCCACTATCTGCCTTTAGAGTATACCCTCTTAACCCTGGTAATAAGCTGGGCTCAGGTACGTCTCTCTGTGAAAAACAGAAGCAAGTCTGTAGGTAGAGGTAATATTACAGCAGTCAGTGGCCTCAGGAAAGTGAAAACTTTGAGCATGCAAATGCCTTTCCTGTTCTGACATAAGAGCGGCAAGCTTCAGAGATAAGCACAAGTCAGATCAACAGTTTCGAGTGTAATGAGACACGCACTGGAGCAGCCAGCAGGAAACGCAATACCCGTAAAACATGTGCGTGTGTGCACGCAGCCTTAGAAAGGCAAGAAAGTGGCTTCCTGACGTCAGCAGCAGCAAGCAACGGGGAGGCCCGCAGCCAGGAGAACTGCCGCGGGCTGCCCTCGCGTTGTTATTCCCGCAACCGCTGCGTTATTCCCGCAGCCGCTGAGTTATTCCCGCCGCGCTCCCGGCCCCGCCGCCCGGGGCTCCGGCGGGACTGCAGCGGCGGCGGAGGGCGGGAACACAAAGCCGCTGGGCGCGGGGCTTCAGGGGAAGGGCCCCGGGGGCGGGGCTCCGTGGCGGGGCGGGGGCGGGGTAAGGACCCACCCCCGCGGCGGCGCGGTCGGGCGGCGGGCAGGGGGAGGGGGCGCGAAGTGGCGGTCATGTTGTGGTACGGAGTAGGTGGTAACGAGCGGCAGCCCCTTCGGGCTGCTTGTGCGCCTCGGCGTTTGTTGCAGCGCCTTGGAAATTACCTGCTGCTTCATGAAAAAGTGCGGCGGGGAGTGCCGGCGAGGGCCGGCTAAAGGTGGTGGGTCCAGCAGGGTCGGAGCACGAGCAGTGGGGCTGCTAGCGTGTCCCCTCACCGCCATACGTTAGCCCACTGCTCATCCAAGAGGGGCAAAACATACACGAAATCATACTCATCGACATCTTTGCTCCAGTGCTCATAGTTCCCCACAGCGTCCTGCTAACTGAAGACAAAACCGCTCTGGCATCCAGCAGAACAGCTAATGCTAGGTGTTTTGGAGTAAAAGCCCGTCATTTATTGACTTTCATATGATTTCAGCCATTTGACAGAAAAATAACCAGTAAATAGTACAGCCCTCCAGAAATGGAGAAAGGGTTTCTCCAAACCAAAGTGAAACTGTAGTAAAGGTAGAAGTCCATCCTAAAAGGTACAGAGTTGTATTGCCAAGCATTGTCAGTGGTACTCTCAGACCTTTAACTCTGTAATTATTCTTCCCTCTGAATTTATATATATGTCATATATGTATATAGAATCATAGAATAGAATCATAGAATGGTTTGGGTTAGAAGGGACCTTTAGAGGTCATCTAGTTCAACCCCCCTGCAGTAAGCAGGGACATCTTCAACTAGATCAGGTTGCTCAGAGCCCCGTCCAACCTGACCTTGAATGTTTCCAGGGATGAGGCCTCCACTACCTGGGCAACCTGTTCCAGTGCTTCACCACCCTCACTGTAAAAAATTTCTCCCTTATATCCAGTCTAAATCTACCCTCCTTTAGTTTAAAACCATTACCCCTTGTCCTGTCACAACAGGCCTTACTAAAAAGCCTGTCCCCATCTTTCCTATAGGCCCCCTTTAAGTACTGAAAGGCCGCAATAAGGTCTCCCCGCAGCCTTCTCTTCTCCAGGCTGAACAGCCCCAACTCTCTCAGCCTGTCCTCGTAGGAGAGGTGCTCCAGCCCTCGGATCATTTTTGTGGCCCTCTTCTGGACCCGCTCCAACAGGTCCATGTCCTTCTTGTGCTGAGGGCTCCATATGTATGAATGTGTATGTACATACTTGTATACCTACACTTGGGTTATGTAGGAAGTTGGCATCAGAGTTAATTCATTAGTTAAAAAAATACTGAAAAAATGAAAAATAATTTTTTTTGCATCAGGCGTGCATAACAATTGGAACATTTATTCCTCAGAAGTTTTATTTCTTCAAGTTGTGAACAATTTTTAATAGCACTTTGGTAGGTACTTCCAACTGAAAATGGCAATACAGAAGTCCATTATTGGTCATCTGTCTTTATTGTAGTAACATCAAAAGCTGTATCAGAACATTTATGTCTTTCTGTAGGCATAGGACTGATAAAACATCTCTGCTCCAGATTGATTCATTGTGGAACAGAGGAAGATAGGAATTATGAAAGATATAGAAAGATGAGGAGTTACTAACTGGCAGATAGACAAGACTTTATGAGCACTTGGAAAACTGGTTTAGTTCTAAAGTTCATATAATTAGAGACCATTTCTTTAGAACTCCTTTTTGTTGTTGTTCTTGTTGTTTTTTTCCCCCAGTTCACACATTGCCCTCACCCATGTTAGAGATTTTTGTCATTAGTTTCTATGGGAGTAAATTCTAATCCAGCATGCTTAAAACCCACAAAATATTGACCCCTAATTTATCAGAATTTGTACATAATTTCTGTGCCCAAAAAAACCCAAATACAGAGAAAACAGAAAAAAAGGAGAATTAATAGGGGGAAAGAAAGGTCATTAAACTAGAAGAGGGGCATAAGGGGACATAAAAAAATGCTTATTAAAAATCATAGTCTTACATTCTTATATCTGGAACCTATAAAATGTAGTCAATACTGAAAAAATATTAATTTCTTGAAATAGGCAGAAAAGTAACATTTTCCTGAACAAAACCATCATTTACATAAACCCCAATGAAATAATTTGGTAAAATAAAAAGTGTAATTTCCCTCTCCTTACACTAGATTATATGAATTGGTATTTCAAAATATTTAAATTAATATGAATTCCTTTAAGTAGAGCTACCTCCCCCCCCCAAATAATAACTTGGTTAGGGGTATTCTTGATCCTTTGTCTGAAGCGACAGATCTGAGGTTCTACCAGTCATAAAAGTCCCTGCAGTGGCACATTCACTGTTATGCCATTGGGCTTCAAACTGAAAAAAGATGTTCTGTGTGATGCAAAGGCAATAAGATCAACAGCAGGAAAGCCAAAATTAAGGCACAATACCAATTGGATTGATGAAACCAAAATCCAACTAGACTCCATCAGTACAGGACAAAACACAGATTGAAGGCAGACAGAATGGTGCTCCAGAGACAATCTATACAACATGCTGCATAACCTAATTATGCAAGAGCTTTTCATCAAAATCTAGTGGCATTTCCTCATAGATTTGTCCTGTGGTGTATTTTGGTTTAATATTTTAAAATCCGCTAGTCCATTATCTGTTGCTGTCTATGGTTCAATCACTATAAATCTCTGGACCAAAACAACCCATCAGACCTTAGCTCCACTGTCTCTACTTCATTGACTTTTGCTTCGTTTTGGTGCCAGGCTTTCCTTTGCTTCAGCTATTACTCTGACTCCTGAATTAGATTAAATGGCCCTAGGGACATTCTTCAATGTTCATATTGATGTTCTCTGCAGCTATTCCTGGTCCTAATCCATCATCTAGTAATTAGTAAAATTAACCTTTTGTATTCAGTACCTTCCACCTAACAAAATCCCTGACACTGCAGCAACAGCCCCTGACTGCAGCAACCTGTCATGAATGCTGATATTAATGAATGTATGTTATGGCGAGGGCAGGAAACTCTCCATATTATTCAAGTTGTCCAGCACGTCCTGTTACGTGAGTTTGTTCCCAGGCATTTGAGTGGAAATCTTTTCACATGGGGAAGTTCACAGCAAAAGTAGAAAACTATTTTAAACAAGAAAATTCATTTTTGCCTAGTATTTTCAGTTTTTCACACTAGTCGTGGGTTTTCCTGTTTCTTGTCTGTCTGTTTGACACCTTGAAATCTAACCTGCAGAAACAAAGAGCACATAGCAGTGCAAATAAAGTCAGTGAAATCTGAACTCTAGGTACATGTGCTACATAATGTTAAATACTCCACAAAATAAAGTCTTAGGGGCATCCAAAATAAGTGGAAACTTTCAACTCTCAGTGACTCGGTTCACCGCCTGCAACATGGACAAAAGCCCCCTCTGCCTGTCAGCTCAGAGAGATATTGTAAAAAAAGATTCAAAATTATTGTGAACACGTAACAGATGGAAGGACTAGTGCATTGAAAAAAACAGACATAAATTAATGTTGCTTTGTGTTTTAGGAGAGAGTTTGAAAAGAGTCCGTAACGAAGGTCTCCTATCGTATACTTAACAAGAAGAAGCAAAATCTGAAATAGTAGTGAATTTGGCCAGTCCCAGGTAGTCTGTGAACTGAACAAGGCCAAGTACTAAAACAGGGAAACAAAACCCCAGTGATTGCACAAATGAATATCATGCAACTTTCCTAGTATTGAAATGCCAAATTAAGGTTTCAGTAGTAGCTTTCATTCTGACATTTCCTAACCTGTCTTCACAATCCTGTAGATGATTTTTCAAATGAAGTCTCCTATGTCACATGTAAATATGTATTGTGTGTGTGCAGTGTTTTAGGCATCATTCTCTCTCTCACACACACAAGCTCCCACTCTTCATTTCTTACTTTCTAATACCTACAGACATAGACATCTAGTGTTGGTGATAGTCCTCCAGCACATTACATTTTACATTATTTCAGTATTGTTTCTCCACACTTTTGTTTTAAGGAGCTTTACATTAAAGTCCTAACTAAATTGCAGATAACTGATTAGACCAATCAGCAATGGCGAAACAAGTCTTACCAGTTACCAAAACAATAATAAAACTGAGCTTCATTTATAATTTTACATCAGTACATGTAAAATTCAACTACAAACACACTATTTATTACATTTAAAAAAAAATCAACTTCCATCTAAAATCTATAGTATAAAAGTAAATAGAAGGAAAATAACGAACCAATAAAGACAAGATTTTCAGTGTTATTAAATTGAAACATTTTTGCAACAGAATAAAAGCAAACTAAATTTTTATTCAACTTCTAATTTTGTTTCAGAAGCAAACATGTCTTTTTCAAAAAGTCTTGAAACACTGAGGTTTGACACCTTTTATAACCCCTCTGTCTATCCATACTATAAGCCCTTGTGATGGATTTTATCTGTAGCAGTGTTAATAACCTTCCTGGATCCTGCTGAACTCTACATCTCAGTAGCCTCCCAACAACTAAGGTAGATTTAAGCTGGATTTTTTAACACGGTTTAATGCTAAAACCTGA
The DNA here is from genome assembly GCA_013401315.1 of Balaeniceps rex. NCBI lineage: Eukaryota > Metazoa > Chordata > Aves > Pelecaniformes > Balaenicipitidae > Balaeniceps > Balaeniceps rex. The sequence goes on from VYZW01049627.1 coordinate 59,212, forward strand.
ATGTAGACATATCAGCTCTACTGTTAATATGCACTAACTCATTGAAGTAGATCTTCTGTATCTTTTGCTGTGTTGTATTTGAATTAGCTAGCATACATTAAAACCAATAATTCAAAAGAATGACAATTTAGAATTGTACTGTCAAAAGAAGGGATTCAACAGATAACCCTCCTCAGTCTTTCTGCTCTCCAGTATCCTTTACAGTCCTTCCTCTGAATGAATGAATGAATATTTTGTGGATCTTCATTTACTTGTGTTCGTTTTACTCATGAACAAGTAAATACACATAAAAATGGAATTCTTTCTCTTCTGTGCTTTGTAATTGATTTGCTCAGTTGATGTTACCACAGTCCTTTGGTTACACTTGTGAAAACTCTTTATGAAAACAAAAGCGGCAAACATTTCCTACATCTCCCCACCAAAAAATCAGTCCCATAGGGAAACGTTGAATCTTTCTTTAAAAATTTAGTCTCTATTCTTCAGTTTAAGAAGAAATAGAGAGAGTGATGCAAATTTGCCTTCAGAACAGATTTCACAGTGGCACCTCTTGTGCACAGCCCTCTGACCTTGTTTAAAGTTACTTTCAGTACTTGAGTGCTGAGCGGTGGTAATGACAGCAGCTTGGGAGTGATTTTTGTAAGATTTGTCTCAGCTGGCAGAAATACAATGAAGTTGGTAAAATCTGGAGATTTGGTTTTTTGCTCCCAATGATGGGGTTTATTTAAGAGTTCTGAAGCCAAGAATTAATCCCTTCTGGTCAGAAAGTAGCTCAAGAAACACACAGCACTAAGCACAGTTAAGAATAAGATTCAGAACTTGCTCATTCTGAACGGCCTCAAATACAAACTTGGTTTTCGGGCTCTCTTGTTATTGGGATGATACTCATATTTTCCTTTCAGTCATTGGTCAGTACTGCTGGAAAAGTTCTGCATTCCTGAAATCATTTGGGTTGGTATCACAGTGTTTCCAGCCAAGGCAGATGACAGGGTAGTAGAGCTTAGGATACCCTGTGTAGCCCCTCTTGGAGACTGTTCTCCAGCTCACCTATGACTTCTTTCTTCCACTTTCTGCAGGACAGAGTTGAGCTCATGTCCTGCTCCTCTTCCCCAACTTCCTCCTGCAAACCAAAGCCTCATACTCTCAGGTGACCCCTCTGTTCCTGTCTCTTCTGTCTTTTCCCCATGCTGCATTTTGTGTCAAGTGGACCTCCTGCTGCAACCTGCTAGAGTAAATTCAAAGGAGGAAGATAATTATCGGAGACAGGGAAAAGTCTCATACCAGAAGAGACAGAAAGGACTGGGTTCTTCTACTCTAGAAAGGTAAAAAGAGGATGAGCGCAAGAAATGAACATGAAGCAATGCCTGGGTTAAAAAAGAAAGGTAAAGAGTCCATGTGTTATAAGACATTAAATGGTGCAGGGAGACATTGACTGATATAAGCATCAGTTAATGAAAATAGAAGGCCACAAATGTAAAATTAAGAAAGAAAATAATTTTTCCAGTATTGTTGGGCTGTGAAACATATCAACACTAGAAGCCATTCTGGCGAAGGATTTAGCAGTACATGAAAGGAGTGACCATTTGCAGCGATAATAAAGATATCCAGAATGATAATAGTTAATGCAGACAAAGTATTGTAAAGGTTTAAAAATCCATTTACTGTGCCCTGACTATTAGGGAAGACATGAAATGACCTCTGTCAACTGTGTGGTTTTTGCACCTTCTTCTGACATGTCTGGTACTAGTTACTATTGTAGACAGGCTACCAGATGGATCACAAATCTGATCCAATATGGTAACTCCTTATGTTCTTAAATGAAAACTTTACCAAAAGCATATCAGGAAAGCTTTTGGAAAATCTCAGCAAACTAACACAAAAAAAATCTAAGAAATTGCCACCTTCTGTCTGCTAAAAGAATGTCAAAGAATAATCATTTTATTGCTGTCTAATCCAGCATGCTCTCTGCTTTTTCAGGGCAACTATAGTCTTCAAACTGAACACTTCCTGAACTCTCTTATTTTTTTATGAATTACTTCCATCTGCCTTTGAATAAACTATCTCTGATCTGTGCTCTGCATGTTAGGTTATGTCTCCAAATGTTTTCCCTGGTCATATTCTGAAGCCTGGACAAAGTGTTTTCAAGGTGGATATGTTTCAATGCTGGAACAACGTACATGAAGAAATTTATGACCCTTCAGTATAGCAGGTGTGATATTAATAAAAAAAACAGAACAGGCAATGCTTATCAGAAACAGGAGGAAAGCAGGCATATTTTTCCAAGATATGTTTCTGATCCCCTTATCACATCTCTCCCTCCAAGACGGTAGCATTGATCAAATAAAATTTCTCCTGGTAAAACTGGTAACAGTTTCCCTTCAACCACCAGTTACTCTGAGTTCTGCAACACCCTCATCTAGTGTATTTTTCTTCTATCCCCAAATCATTCTGTTTTCATGATAGCTGGGTTATTGAATCCCTGTAGGAGTGCTGAGTGTGTTACGTGAGGACAAGACCTGGCCCTTGTTCTCCACACTTAAGACCCTCTCAGGCACAGGGCATGTAAATGTACTCAAATAGTTATTCACTGCTCCCTCTTCCATCCAATAATATTTTACACCTGTCTTGCACAGAGGAAAGCATTATCCCCCAAAGCAGTGACAAAACAGCTTCTGACCACACACATTAAAGCTTAGCAGTTGCTTCAAGGTGGGAGGACAGAGGTCTGCTGCATAGTGCCTGGGAAACTGTAAGAAATCTATTGTTTCCCAGTGGATTTCTCCCCTGGAGGACATGGACATTTCCCTATTTGAAACAAGTCTAATAAGAAGCCTCATGATGTTGCCTCCCTGACATTCCACACCAAAGGTCAATCCCACTGGATGCAGATTTACAACATTTCCAGGGACATCAGGTCTCTATTACTTCCCCTCCCGCTCTCCCTGCAGCAAGACAGTACAACAGTACAGTATTGTTGAGTACAGAACAACTGGCACATTCCCAGCACACAGGGAAGGTTTTCCTCTTACACCCTGATCCATAGGTCCCAAAACAAGAGAAAAGCTGTGACAGCATGCCGTAACTGAAGACTATGTATTTTTCTCCATGGCTGCAAACATGTGCTGTGCCCACATCTTTACCAATATACCTTAATGGTTGTGGCATGTCCTGTCTGTGATCTGATGCAGATGCTGCAACCCATTCTACTGTCTGATAAAGGGACAAGGACACAACCATGCAACTTGAGGAATGGGGATAAGATGTGGCCACATAGATTTCTAGATACTTCATTTACCTCGTGGCCTCATCTGACCCACCTGAATGGATGTCTATGTATATATGTGTGTAATGGTAATACAGGAGGCCTTATAACAACAATATGGCATAAAATATCTATGTCAGATGAGATTTTAGAGACATGACAAAGTTCTTGGCAGCATGATGGGCACCATGAGGCACCCATAGTAGTGATTCGTATAGGTCGAACTTCACCAGTGATTCTTTGCCATTTGCAAGGGCATCTTCAATAGGCATCAGATGTAGAAATACCTTCAGCATCTTGCAATAGTCTCCCACTTTCAGACTGCACCCTAGGTTGCTTTCTCCTGGTTATCTATCACACCTTTATCTTTTGTTAAGGTCTTGCAATTTTGGTTCTCTAGGTACAGAGGTATTAAGCAGCTCAAATGCCCTTTGTGAAAGAAAGACCATTATTTAGAACAATGGCAAAGAGAGAAAGCTCTTGGATAATGAGATATATACGTCTTGTCTTTTAAGCATGTGTAGCAATATCCTAAATAGAAAGGTTGTGTTGCTTTCCTGTTTGATCTTGCCACAGCCCTCTGTTAAAAAAAAATCAATAAATTGATTCAGAAAAAGATAATAACTCAACATACCAGAGCTTGCCTTTGAGAGTTAGGTCATAGATAGGGTTGATAAAACAGTGACATCTCTGAATTAGTAAGTTAGTACACAGCAATTCTAAATAATATATTTAGGCACTGTTTTGACACTTCTGCTGTGATACAGAAGCACTTATTTCTATCACAAAGCTAGAACTAGGAAGAGCTATGGACTTAGATGTTCAAAATCGAAAAGGGATTTGGGGCCAGTCTTGCAAGGTGGGTTGTGGCTGGGAGACACACACACTGCTGAGTCCAACAGTTGGAACTGGCTGGGGAGGGAGGATTCAGATGCTGATATGAAGGTGAGCCGAGATCATGCATCAGGGAAGGCCAGTTGTACAGAGCCAAAGATCTCGGACAAAAGGATCCTGAGGAAACCAGGCAATTGAAGGGAAAGACACTACTTTTACCCCTCTGAGGCTGGCTCCTGGGAGCAGGAGCGGTGCCTGGGACTGCAGGAGGCAGGAGCTAGGGATGAGGAGACTGAGGATGGCAGCAGAACCAGAGTGAGAAATGGCTGGCTGGGGCTAAGCAAGGAGGTGCCCAGATCAGGATTAAGGCTGGAGGCTGGAGGCTGGCATCTGAGAAGCACAAACCTGTAAGATAGAAGAGGCCACTCTGAACAGGGCAGAGCAGCAAAAAAACTTTGGTTATTGCAGGGTGACGATGCTGCAAAAATGACATTTCTATTTCTTGTGGACAGTTAAAGAAAAATGACGCAGCCTGATTTGCCAAGGGGAGATACAAATAGGTATACCTAAAGGTGCTGCAAGTAGGGGACTGGAAAACTGAGATACCCTACATAGTTAATCACCTGGGAAAAAAAATAGGCATTAGTTACTAGAATGATTTATCTCTATTTGGCAGCAAGGTTCCTGTTTACCAATCTATACTGTAATGTGTGTATGACACAGTAGTTCAAAGAGCAGTGGAGTGATACAGAAATCAGGGAGATGACAGACTGATACAGAGTTTCATCTGCATAGGAATTAAAACTGAGTGAATAAACTGAAGAAGTGATTATCCAAGAAACATGTGAAATACAGAAGATCAAAGAGTGAATTTAACAGTGAACAAAGGATTATAGGCAGTTGCAGTTAACAGGGTCTAGTTACTGAACAGCAGTAAGAAAACCGGTTTGGATCGCCAGCTGGTGTAAACTGTCACCACTTGAATTATTTCCTTTGAATAGTACCAGTTTATACTATCTAAGAGTCTTACCCCTCACCAAGAACATAAAAGAAGATAAAACACTATGCAACATTAGCTCATCTAAGCAGAAGTCAAGAAGGCCGCATGTGTATGTGTTTTAAGCACATCTCCATTTTGTAAGAGAGTAAAGTCCTCAGTCAGCAGTCACAGGAGGAAACCAAACAGGGAGTGGGAAAGGCCCACTCAGGGATAATGCAAGAGAAGCCTGTGAGGTGTATCGTTTTGGAGGTGGGTACATTTTTCAGAAGGGATGGTTGGATAGGGGCAGACAATGGCGCGGCCAAACTTCACAGCAGAAATTGTGACCCCTGAGCTAGCACCAAGCCAAATCAGCTCCAGAATGAATGCAGCTGTGTATGTGGCGTGGCACCCTTGCTAGCTAGCCCTGCTGGGAGGTGGACATGATCGGCCCATTTAGAAGCACCATGCAACCATGGCTGTGCTTCTGTGAGCCACGCTTGGTCTTTTTAGAACAGGAATTTCTTCACCCGGTACAGCATTGTCCATTAACTAGGCATTTAATAGTATCTTCATTTGCTGGGGGGAACACCCATGCATGCAGTCTTTAATTACTAAAAATTATTTTCACCATGATGGAAAATAAAGAGCAAGAAAACTGTGCAGCAGAGGAATAGCCGCTGTTCCTGTCCTTCCTCTTACACCCAAACACCAGCCCTATGACTGGAGCTTCACCCAAGGCTGCGCAGCGAGGGACAGCAGAGCCATGTCTGGTTTGGCAGGAGGTTATGCTTGAACGCTGCCAGAGCTGCTGCTGTCACCCCGCACTGTGCCGCTTGCTGGGGCGAAGTGCCGCCAGGGCTCTCCGGCCCAGCACCGGCGGTGGGGAGCTGCCATGGCCTGGCACATGCCAGCAGCCAGGACTCTTTCCTTTCTCTGCATGGGGTTTATTTTTAGCTTTTTTCACCCCATCGCTTTCTCTGGCCTTTCTGGCAGCAGTTACTTCTCTGTTGAACCCCACTTAACTGTTTCTCTGCACAGCCAGTTCCAGAAGCCTCTGGGGCCTCTGTCAGCTGCCTCTGGATTGGCTGGCTGGTGATTGTTAGCTGCCTTGTGACTGGCTGGTTCTGGAAAGTGGGGGGGGCTGCCCCCACCTACTTAAGGGTCTCCTGCCGCAGCCCAGGGTCAGTGTGGCTTGGGGAGTGGGGCGGGGCAGGGCAGGGCAGGGCGAGGGGAGCGGAGGGGAGCGGAGGGGAGCGGAGCGGAGCGGAGCGGAGCTGAGCTGAGCTGAGCTGAGCTGAGCTGAGCTGCTGGGAGAACAGGGGACATGAAGGGGCCCCAAAGCTCTGCCTCTCTCTGTGCAGGACTCCTGAACCAGCGTGACGCTGTGGAGACCTGCTGCAGGGCTCCGTCCTCAGGGAGTTGGAGATCCCCCCAAAGGGGGTCTGGAGGGATGACGCGGCTGTACTGTACCCTTTGCGTACTGTATCCTTTTTATAAGGACCTATTTAATCTCCCTTTTGGTTGTTCATGACACTTTTAGTGGTGACTGGAGTATGGTGATCAGGTGCAAATTGTTAAGCTCCAATAGTGTACATTATTGGAAAAGAAAATTAAATCATGATAATAATAAAAATTATATTTAAAAATTAGTAATTTATATTGAATTATAATGAAATTATAATTCACCTAATGATTGATAAGGAATTAAATAAGGAGTTAAATAGTGATAAAATGAGTTAAATAGCGATAATGAAAAAATAAATAATGAGTAAATAATAACTAAATAACTTACCTACTCCGTTGTACAATGTGGCTGGTTTTTGCCAACATAAACTGAGAGGTACAAAACAAGGTAATGAAGGGGAGTTTTTGTCCCTGTTGTCAAGTCCTGTCCCCCCGCACCACAAAGAGTTGTTGCTTCCCATGAGAAATTCCCATAACAGCACTGTTGGGGTTTACAGGTACAAGGCCATGAGAACAGCAGTATGAAAATAATGGTGTGAGAAAATGGAAGGGGAAATATTGCAGAGGCTTTGGGAAATAGTGCCTCAGCAGCTTCAAAGAAAGGTTATAGCAATGCTAAGTGTTTGCTGTTTGCAGCTCTAAGGTACCCAAGTAACTGTGCAGTACGAGTACTAGAGGCACAAAATGGGGTGATATGGGGTGATAAAATTTCTTGAAGAACTGGTCAGGGATCTTAATGGAATCCATGGCTGTATAGCCATGCTATAGAGCTCAAGATCCTGAGGGGCATGGGGAAGGCAACAGCGGAGTACAGACCCTGGGGCTCAGGAGAGCAGACTTGCTCCTCATACCAGAGACTGGGGAAGATGACATTCCAGGAGAATGGTACATATTACACCTACAGATAAAACTGGAAGAAGGACAATTTGAGGACCTACAGACATGTCAGCCTCACTTCAGTTGCTGGGAAAATGAAACAAATCTTCTTGGAAGCCATTTCTGGGCAAATGAGTGAGAACAAGGTGAAACAAGAATAGTCACTGTGAAGTCATTAAGGTTAAATGATGCTTGACCAATCTGATTGGCTTCAGTGCTGAATAAGATGAATCGTTGGAGAAGGTAAGAACCAACGATGTTGTCTACATAGACTTTAGTAGGGCTTGTGACATGGTTTCCCACAATAATCCTGTGCTATGCAAAGCACTACTCTGGCTGGCTGGCTGGAGAAAGAGGCTCTGGCTGGGTGTGAGCTGCTCTGGCTGGCTGGCCTGGCAAGAGACTCTGGCTGGCCGGCTGGAGAAAGGCTCTGGTTGGCTGGACAGGGTAGGTGTTCCAGCTGGCTGGCCAGGGTGAGCTGCTCTGGCTGGGTGGCCAGGCAAGATGATCTGACTGGCCGGCCAGCATAGATACTCTGGCTGGCTGGCTGGGGTTGAGTGGCGCCAGCCGGAGAAAGAGACTCCAGCTGGCTGGTCGGAGTTGAGAGTCTCTGGCTGGCCGGCTGGAGTGAGATGCTCTGGCTAGTCAGCTGGGGCAGGTGCTCTGGATGGTTGGCCGGGGTTGAGTGGCTCTGGTTGGCTGGATGGGTAGGGTGATCTGGCTGGCCGGCTGGGGCTGAGTGGCTCTAGCTGTCTGATCCGGGCAAGTGTCTCTGGCTGGTCAGCAAGGGTTGAGTTGCCCTGGCTGGCCAGCAAGGGAGTGAGGCTCTAGCTGGCTGGCCAGAGAAACATGCTCTGGCTGTCTATCCAGGGTTGAGAGTCTCTGGCTGGCTGGGCTGGGGTTGAGTGGCTCTAACTGGCTGGCTGGGGAAAGAGGTGCTGGCTGGCTGGCTGGGGCTGAAAGTCTCTGGCTGGCTAGCTGGAGGAACAGGCTCTGGCTGGGGAAAAAGGGCTCTGGCTGGCCAGCCCAGGCTGAGAGGCTCTGGCTGGCCGGCTGGGGAAAGAGGCTCTGGCTGGCTGGCTGCAGTGAACTGCTCTGGCTGGCTGACCAGGTAAGATGATCTGGCTGACCAGCCAAGGAAAGAAGTACTGGCTGGCCGGCTACGGCTGAGAGTCTCTGGCTGGCCAGCCGGCCAGGGCTGAGTGGCTCTGGCTGTCCAGCTGGGGCTGAGAATCTCTGGCTGGCTAGCTGGAGAAACAGGCGCTGGCTGGCTGGGGTGAGCTGCTCTGGCTGGCTGACCAGGTAAGATGATCTAGTTGGCTGGCTGCAGAAAGATGCTCTGGTTGGCTGACTGGGGAAAAAGGGCTCTGGCTGGCTGGCTGGGCTTGAGAGTCTCTGGCTGGCTGGCTGAAGTTGAGCGGCTGTGGCTGGCCGGCTGGGGCTGTGAATCTCTGGCTGGCTGGAGAAAGAGTCTGTGGCTGGCTGGCTGGGGCGAGCTGCTCTGACTGGCTGGCTGGGGAAGATGATCTAGTTGGCTGGCCTGGGGAGCAAGGCTCTGGCTGGCTGTGGGTCAGCTTTTGATTCTGGAGCAGAGTAATGCTGGGTGGTTTGAATGGAATTATTTTTGGTGATCTAGCGAGATTTGATAATTTGTTCAAATAAAATGACAGTTAAAACACTGGTAATTAAAATAAATACTAAATGAATAACTAAAGAAAATAAAAGTATAAAAGTAAAAATTGTCTCTGACCAATTTATTTTTTATTTTTTTACTTTTTTTCTGTGCTTGATTTTTTTTTTGTCATGTTCATGCAATTTTCTTAATTAATGTCCCACAGTTTAACTATGTATTTGTCGTGGTTTAGCCCCAGTCGGCAACTAAGCACNGAAAGAGACAAACAAAACACAGGGAAAAGAAAACAAGTGATGCAACCGCTCACCACCCGCTGACCGCCACCCAGCCAGTCCCCGAGCAGCGATCGCTGCCCCCCGGCTACATCCCCTCGGTTTATATACTGAGCATGAGGTCATATGGTATGGAATAGCCCTTTGGTCAATTTGGATCAACTATCTTGGGCTGTGCCCCCTCCCAACTTCTTGTGCAGCTGGCAGAGCATGGGAAGCTGAAAAAGAAAGTCCTTGACTAGCCTAAGCACTACTTAGCAACAACTAAAACATCAGTGTGTTATCAGCATTCTTCTCCTACTAAATCCAAAACACAGCACTATGCCAGCTACTAGGAAGAAAAGTAACTCCAACCCAGCTGAAACCAGGACAGTATTAATTGTCATTAAATTAACAGCCCTTTTTGACCAGGAAGACAATAGCAATATTTTTGCTCTCTGGAATTACTCCCACATGCTATTGAACTATTTAATCAGCAACCTTTTAAATATATACAGTTTAATTAAACAAACTGAAGGAGAAGCTGTGAATGACTATTTCTGGAGCTGTGATCTCAGTTCTAGGTTGTGCAATTCTGGATGCTAAAAGACACAAACCCCTGGGCACAGTAATTGCAAGCTGAGGTGGAAGGAGTCCTGCATCTCATGCAACAGACAGGCAGCTACTCCAAACTTGCTTCATCAACTGGAGTGAATCCCTTGTCTGGCCTCTTGTGTCATCTGTAGTGGCATACAGTTTACCAGGATTTTCTGCAGTGTGGCCAGTTAAGTCATTCTCCTTCCTTGAGTTACCACTATAATGCCACAGAGTGTCTCTTACAGTCTGGTTTAAAAAAAAATAAAATTAAAAAAAAAGTTGTAACAAGGAAGTCTCTAGAGCTTTTGTCTCCATAACTGTTTTGACAGTTTGGATTTTTTTTCATTCTGTTTAAACAAAGTCTTGTTAATTGGAGGCAAGATGGCTATTTCTTCCCCAACAGAAAGAAGTATCATTACTTCCACCAAAATTTTGTGTAATGGAAAACTACGGTCACACACTATGGTCACACCTGCATGCTGTTACTTGCACAGCCTCTGCCTATGTTATTTTTTAGGAATGCACTAGCACAATTTTCTACCCCTTCCCCATGGATTGTGATGATGAAATAATTCAATTACTTCACTGAAAAGGTTATCAGGCATTAGAACAGGCTGCCCAGGGAAGTGGTTGAGTCACGCTCCCTGGAGGTATTTAAAAGACGGGTAGATGTGGCACTTAGGGATATGGTTTAGTGGTGGACTTGGCAGTGTTAGGTTTATGGTTGGACTTCATGGTCTTAAAGGTTTTTTCCAACCTAAATGATTCTATGATTCTATGATCATTCTTGCTGTGCTGTGGTATCTTCTCTAGTTTACCCACACTGGATCTAACGTGCCATACTGAGAACAGTGCTTCATACTTAGTAGTAACAAGCCGATGCTGATCATCACCACCTTCTCACTTGACATAGGATCTACTGACAGGGATATCTTAGGATGAGGTGTTTGGGGAATGAATCATATGTCCAGCTAGCGTTGAAGCTGTGATCTCCAAATCTTTGTGCTCTTCTGCTGCATGCTTATTTTCCATTTGTACATGTGTATTTGGTGTCTCCATCTCAGTCCTTCTGGGTGAATTTCACCTTGATTTGAGATAACTTTTGAATTCTCATCACTTTCTCTAAAATCACTGCCAATTTTATGCATTCTTTCCCTTTTGTCATCCAAGACTTGATGTAAGATTGAACAGGGGCCATGCTCTGAGAGATCCTCTCAGTTTGAGAGCTAACCACATTTTTTCCCTCAACTATCCTAATGAGGATGCATGCTCAATAATTCCCCAGGTTCCTCCATTTCTCATATTTCAATTCATGTGCCATGGTTATGCTTCCCCAGTCCTCTAGGAAATCTCTAAAGGCGATTCAGAAATGATTTTGGCTAGTTTCCAAAGTACTTGAGTAAATTTCATTAGGTTCTGCTAACTTGAATATGATTAATTCACTAAAATTTTCTTTAACCTGCTCTTCCCTTCTTTAAACCTATGCTTTTTTTTTCATCCTGCATTGTGTTAAAATTAATCCTAATATCCAGATAAGTATCTGAAAGCAGCTGTAGAGAAAAGGCAGCAAAACACTGCTACATACTTCAGCCCTTGGGTCTCCTTCCCTTACCTTTGCTCCCTGGCATCCGGTGCCTCTGGGAGATGCCTCTGGTGGCTGCCTGTGCCCTGCACCTGATTATGGGATCCTGAACTTCGATACTGAGGACTGTTAGCCTTCTTGGCCTGTGCTTCTCCTTTGTCTCCCTTAGAATCTCCCAGAAAATAGGAGGTCTCTGACCTCCAGAGCTGGAGTAAGAGGGTGCTGTGATGCCTGAGCACATGGAAGATGTACACTGTGAGTGTTAGCATTGCTCTTCATCACGCCACAGGCCCCAACAGCCATCTTGCAGGTGAGTATCACGGTTGGAAGCCAAGGGTGCTCTGCTCTAAAAGCCGCCTTTCGTCAGCTCTTGCCTGTTTATTCTCTCACCAGTATGGACTAGGCTGCTCTTTTGTGGATATAAAACCCCTTAATTTCTTCAGATTTATTCTTGCTGTGTGTACGGGGTACAGGTTCCCAGGTGCTGGAAAGGTGCTGCAGGGCAGCCTCTGTGAGGAGCGGAAGGGGCTGCCCCATGCCAGACACAGCCGGTTCCAGCTGGCTCCAACCGACCCACAGCAGGGCACGGCTGAGCCCCGCAGCCATGATGGTGGCGCCCCGGGGAAAGCCTGGGTAAGGGAAGGCAAAACACTGCCCGGCAGTGAGGGGTGAGGAGAAAAGCGTGAGAAACAGCCCTGCAAGCAATGAGGGGAGGGGAGGAGGAAGGAGAGGAAGTGCTCCAGGTGCCCAAGTGAGGAGGAAGGAGTGGAGCGAGGAGTGTTCGTGGCCTGGCGGCAGCCCCTCCCTACTCTGGGACTGAGTGTAACCCGGCCTGTGACAGGCAGGGAGGAGAGGTGCCCATGGGGAGGAGTTCAGCCTGGGAAAGGGGGAGGAAGGGCCTTTTCTCCAAGTGTGTAAATGGGTCTTGTCATCATCTTTGTTTCCCACTACCAGAATTAGTAATTAAATATTTATTTTAGCTGGAAATTAATTGGCATTTAATTGGGAATTCCCACAAGATGAGTCTGGCCCATGATAATAACCGGTGAGTGATCCTCTGTCCTGCTAAGGGGAGGGGGAGAGAGCAAGCGGCTGGGTGGGAGTTTGGCTGCTGGCCGGGACCAGCCCACGGCACTGTATTAAACACTGTGCATCGCTACAAAACCCAGAATGTAATGAAATCCAAGTGAGAAATTAAAAAAAAAAACACAACCCACCACAGCAAGGAAGGATGTGTCCCTTGTCCGTCCGGCTGACTGAGTGCTGCACATCGGCGGATTCGCTTTATTTATCCCAGCCATCTGTACAAAGGAAGTCTGCTTCAAATATTGGCTCTACTAAAGGAAGAACAGGAATGAGCAAAGAAAATATATTTGCATCACCAAACGTGATCAGTGGTTTGGCACAGAACAATATATTATTTGCTAATGATTTTTATATACTTGGTTTAGCCAAAAGGATTACCTTATGCTTTGATGCTCACTATCAAAGTAACTATAGCATTAGCAAGTATTTACAAACTATGTCAACACTGGTAAAGGTTTGGACAGTATCCAAGGTACAAAAACCATTCTCAGTACTCATCCAGCAGTAATTTCAGAGATGGCCATAACAATCTTTTGATCAAATAGTTACACATGGAGTAATATAATTTTCTTTTCAGTGGTTTCCCTCAAGCATTTCTTTGCTCTTCTGGTTAAGACAGTGCTTAACATACCAAACTAATGTAAACAATTGAGAACTTAGCTAATCATTATTTTGGCCATTTTATGGCAACCATGGATATTTTCATGGTTGGTGCTGTTGTTTATCCACACCAGTAACGACAACCATTTACACATCAAAGTACTCTTTGGAAATCACAGCAATAACAGCTCTATGGTGAGAATGACTTTTTCTAAGAATGAAGGAGGTAAAGAAGGGATGGGGGGGAACAGAGAAAAAAAATGGGTAGGCATAGTGAGAAATAAAAATACTCTTCTATAAAACTACACTGATTTTCTCACAAGACCATAAGCACTTTTGCCTCATTAAAACATTCATAGTTAATAGTGAAAGTTAAAAATAAAATAACAGGATAATATAGTAAGTAAACTGTTCCAAATAGTAACTCTGGAGCAGCCAAATGGAAAGGTGGGAGTTCTTTCAGTGATGAGTCAGTTTTGCTGCTGAAAAAATAGCCCAGCTTTTTCCATGGCATTTGTCTAATGGCAGAGTGTATTTGATATTCCTACATGTATTGTTGAGGAATAGAAGCAGCAGCATGCAGCAAAGTAACTTAAGAACTAATGAGCTTGAATCTACTCTTCAAGGTCAAATACCAAGGATAGCTATATTTCCTTTCCTCTCAAAGGTATGTGAAGAATGGTGCTTCTAACAAAGGTACCAGAGAATTTATGTTATATTATCTGATTACAAAAATACCTTTTGTAGCTCAACTTCTGTATTCTTCAGCTTTAAATTCTATTTTTCTCATAAGAAACATGAATTTTTAGCTGGATGAGGAATGAAAAACAGGCTATAAAATTCAGAAGTTGTAAGTCTGATTGTACTTTTGCTTTAGTATATATCAAGATCAATTGAAGTAGTCAATCGAGTCAGACTATCATAAAATTTGTGAAGGGGTGGAGAACAGAAGAATAGTCTTAAGGTTAGAAAAGTTAGGAGCCTGCTATTTCATGACGCTATCCATTATGTCAAGACCACTTTGAGTTCTAACACTATCTTCCAGTATGTTTGCAGCCCCTCCTGATTTGGTATTACCTACAGATTTAATAAGCCCCAGCTGAGGGTGATGGGAAAATGACGGTTCTTTAAAACTTTCTTGTTCTTACCCTGGAACAAAGGTGCCAAGCCAGATACTTAATGCTGGTTGTCCTGTAGCCATGATTGTTTCTAGAGTGTGGCAAAGATATGAGAGAGGCAAAGTTGTAGGAAGAGAGAAAGCCTTCTGTAGACTTTCCAAGTGAAACAGGAAATATGAAGGAGTCGTCTGGTTTGAAGGCTCCAGAACTCATTTGTTTTTTGCACCAGTCACGTCAGCTTACCTCGTAAAAGATCTTTCCCTCAAAAGCCTTTCGTCATCCCACTCTTCCTAAGGCAGGAATAGCCTCTTGGTCAAAGTGCAGCTCTAAGTTCACATACAGAAGCACCTTTTTCAGAGGGAACACCTCTTCTGCAAAGGTAGAGGAGCTGCCACTCCATTTCCTAACCATTTCCTATCTCTACAACTCTTCAACTTCTAAGACCTCTTCTGCATATTACATTTTCTGCTTCATGTCCTCCTTTTCCTCTCATCTTTTTTGGTGCCTCAGGATTCCCTCAGCACTTTTTCTTGTCTTCTGCCAACATCAAATCAGTCTTCCTGTCACCTTTTTTCCTCCTGTGCTTTTCAAATTGTCATAATTTTTTCCTCTTATTCTATAAAAATATTTAGTTGTACATGATGTATGAAGAAAGGCTGAGAGAACTGTATTTGTTCAACACAGAGAAGGCCAAGCAGGAGATCTAATTGCTCTCTCTGGATACCTAATAGGTAAAGATTGAACTAAAGTATTCCCAGAAGTGCACAGAAAAAGGGCAACAGATGCTAGCAGAAGCAGGGAAAACTGAGGTTAGGTCTAATGAAAAAATTATTCACAGTGACAGTGGGTCAGGCACCAGTACAGGTGCTCAGGGAGGCTGTGGAATCACCAAACATGGAGATATATAAAACCCAACTGGACAAAGAAAGCTCAGAGTAACCTGGCTTAACTTTGACATTAAGCCTGCTTTGAACAGGGGGTTGGACCTCAAGTCCTACAGAACAGAATAGAATAGAATAGAATCACTAAGGTTGGAAAAGACCTCCAAGATCATCTAGTCCAACCGCCAACCCAACACCACCATGCCTACTAAACCATGTCCCGAAGTGCCATTTCTACGTGTTTTTTGAACACCTCCAGGGATGGTGACTCCACCACCTCTCTGGGCAGCCTGTTGCAATGCTTGGCCACTCTTTCAGTAAAGAAATTTTTCCTAATATCCAATCTAAACCTTCCCTGGCACAACTTGAGGCCATTTCATCTCATCCTATCGCTAGTTACTTGGGAGAAGAGACCAACACCCACCTCACTACAATCTCCTTTCATGTAGTTGTAGAGAGCGATAAGGTCTCCCCTCAGCTGCTTCTTCTCCAGACTAAACAACCCCAGTTCCCTCAGCTGCTTCTCATAAGACTTGTTCTCCAGACCCTTCACCAGCTTTGTTGCCCTTCTCCGGACACGCTCCATCACCTCAATGTCTTTCTTGTAGTGAGGGGCCCAAAACTGAACACAGTATTCAAGGTGTGGCCTCACCAGTGCTGAGTACAGGGTCATGATCACTTCCCTACTCCTGCTAACCACGCTATTCCTGATACAAGCCAGGCTGCTGTTGGCTGCCTTGGCCACCTGGGCACACTGCTGGCTCATGTTCAGCCGGCTGTCAACCAGTACCCCCAGGTCCTTTTCCGCCGAGCACCTTTCCAGAGAGAGGTTCCTTCCAACCTAAATAACTCTAAGACATACGTTATGTCAGAGGCCACACAAACAGTGCGTGATAAAAACCACCTTTTTCCAAGGCACCCTGTTTTGTGTGTCAGTTGACAGTGGGGAAATACTGACCATCATCTTACTCTTTTCAACTTTAATAGTAATGGGAATTCAAGGCTATTTTGAATAAAAGACAATTCATCAACTGAAAACATTTCTTTTTACATGTAAAGAAAGAAACAAACAAAAATCACCAAATCCTAATATATTTAGGTTCCTAATAAAATTGAAAATTTTAGAATGTCTTATTGCTCTCAGCCCAAATACCCACAAGTATCTTCTACAGGATACTCCATTGCTGTCCTTTTAAAACGCTTATACCACACAATAGTATGATTATCCTCTGTTTACTGCACATGCTATGGTAAAGCCATTCCAAAATTTTTGAACAACCTTTACAAAGCATTTCCAAGCATCTTTCCCCAGTCATACTATGCTTCTTCAACACACCCATGTATGAGTGTACTTGTCTGAAAAAAAAAGAAAAGAAAAAATAGCTTTAAAAACTAAAGGCAATACTGCTGTAGGAAAACTGTCCCTTTGGAAAACTTGAAATCCAGTATCATCACAAAATATACATATATCCCATGAAAGTATTCCATGCTTTCTAAGTACCTTATGCCTTATTCAACAGCATCAGCCTGAGAACATCTTTTTTTTTTTTTTCTGCATCTCCTGCTACTTTGAATTATCAGGAGCAAACCATGCCTTGAGAGGATGTCTGCAGTTCCTTTTAAGTACTTCTGCTAAAATGAGGCTTTTCAGACTTCAGCTACTCCAGACTTTGATATCAAGTCATAATTTTGTCCTTGAAAGGTGTATAAAATTTCCTAGTACTTGGAAAACAATATTTAACATTGCAATACTTTTCATACTACTACTTTGTAACCTCCTCAGCTTTACTAACCAAAAATGGTGCTGCAATACAGATAAATAAAGTTTAGATACAAAGCTTAGAAGTTTTTCATTATATTGGATTCAAATCTATGGCTATGTTGTTACAGATATTTGCTACCTTCTGTCTCCATTGCTTCAATACGTACATAAGACATCCATATGCTGGAAGAAGACAGCTGTAAAAGGTAGCCCATTTACTTGGAAACAAATTCACCTTGGGTACGTTCTTCTATTGTCCTGGTTCTCCACTGTCTGAATCAGACTCCTCCATGATAACAACTACTAGCTGGAGGAGCATCTTCTCTTCCTTTTCATGTGGCTTCACATGAGATGAGACTGGCTGAACTACAGGAAAGAATGACAAACAAAGGAGAGAGAATCTTCAAAGGAGATGGACTCTGGCACTCAGCCCCACAGATTGCACCGCTGTCAGGGCTGAACGCAAATCTCATTTTTCAATGCACCAGTACTTTTCCACCCCCACAATTAGTAAAACCCTAGCCAAAGTAAAATCCAACCACTTAATTTAAAACAAACAATTTATCTCTAATGTGAATGAAGAACCTGGTTTGTTTGGGAGGAACGGACTTGAAATAGACATGTGTAAGTAGTATAATGCTGTTACCTTGTATCTCAGATGAACAAATAGTAGAAAATCAAGAAGGAGGGAAAGGGGTACAGAATTTCACTTCTCTTGGGACTGGGTAGAACCAAAAAGTTTGCTTTCCCTTCAGCTCCATTGACCACAGACTTCAAAGTATTTCCATTAGTTCTTCCAAGATGTATGCAGCTTTTGTTCCATTCCTCACTTGTTTCCCTCCCTTCTCCAGGAGTTCAGCTCCATGTTGCTCAGAGTGTCCTTTCCTAGGGAGCACCACATGTTGCAAGTTTGTCTCTGCTGCAGTTGATTCTGGATCCTGAACAGCTTTAAGAACTTGAGCTCTAAATGCTCTGTTGGTAACCATTGGAAGAAACAGAGCTGAGCTACCTCTAACTAAAAGCAGAAGTTTATTGGCTTAATACCATTTATCAATGCAAACTATCATCAACTGTTAAGGATAGATGTCACATAAGGAAACAAAGTTGAGTAGTGCTTCGGCAGAACTGTTGCTTCATATAGGAATAATGATAATATAGGAGTGACACAGGTCATTTTTGTAAACGGTAATTGCTGTTGAAAGGCAACGTAAAGGAAAATCCATATAGCTTTGGCTTATTTGTAGACTGTACAAAATGAAGATTCCAATTAAATAATGGAGAATGTTTTCACATATACGTAAAAGGATGGCAAAACTCCAAAACACAGAAGCTAGCTGTGCAAAATAGTAGTACCATGGCACTAGCTCTAAGAGATGAGTGGATGATGGTGAGAAACAGTTCCAAGCTTCCATCCTTTTCCCACTTGATATGCCTGAGGAGTTTTCTATCCACTCCTTAGTTTCCCACACAACCATCTTCTTGTTACAATATGGTAGCTTGGAAGATGGTGCATGTAAGAGAAACATTCATTTATTAATGTATTCACAGCAAGACAAGAGCATGCTCATGTGTTCAGGGTATTGTTATTTGACATGATAAAGTACAGTTTCAGGCCCTTCACTGGGAAAAGCTGGCTGGAGCCTAGTTATGCAGGTGCAAAGGTGTCCTGAGAAACAGCACATGCAATGGGACTGGTTAGCACAATGGCCAAGGTCAAAAACAGTGCAGTTGCACACACGACAGACCAAGTGAGATTCATCATATGGTCTGGGAACTTGGGACTCTGTGATAATAGGAAACTGATTCACTTTAATGAGGTGGATGTAAATATCAACTCCTTTGCACCACTGTATATCTTATCACGAAAAGATTCCAGCTGAGTTGAGTGGAATAATTCCTTTGACAAGCTGCAGGTGTTGGGCCTGGCATGTATTCTCTGACTGCTTGGGGTTGCTTTACCCTGATTGTCTACAGTAGATCTTACAATATAAATGATTTAATTTTTCAGTGGGAAAAAATCCCACCCCAACATGGGGCTGAAATGTCTTCTATCATCCAATGAAAGGAAGGGATAAAACATACAGTACACAGAGCCGCTTTATATGATTATAGCAACTTGAGTTCTGAAAGAAAGGAGGCTCAGAAGAGATTTCTTTTCCTTCCCAGATAGAGCTTTTGTGAAACATTGTCCTAAACAAATAAAAGATTTTTGCTCAAATGATCTACCTTGCTGTTTTCCTTTCCTTTGAAGAATCCTGTGGTACAATAGGCAACCCATCAGGAATAATTAGATTATACGGCGGCATCCATGGAAACAATACAGCTTTTGAAAAGAACTCCTACAGAAGATCTTAGAAATCACATCTATTATGGATATCTTTTACTGTTTCAAAGACAGCACAGCTCCAAATTATGGGAACTAACAGTGGGGCAAAACCTGACTGCTCTATGCTTTGTCCCTTTGTCAATAATTATTACTACATGAAACAGTCAAGTAGTCATTGTACTGAAGAGAACAATTGGGTGACAGGAAGAAATTGGCCATGTTTTATTCTGAGTTTTGGGAATCAGTAATGAAAACCACATGTATTTTATACAGGATGTTTAGTAAACTCACACCTTTCACATTCTTCAGCTTTTCTCTAAGAGGGCATTTATGGATGTCTCAAAAAACAAGAAGGAAGAGGTATCAGACAAAGGTATCTGCATTTTTGGGCCTCATTTATAGAAAGAAGAGACTGCAGACCTATTTGGCTTTACTGTGGCCATTTTTATGACCCGGCGTACCTTATCTGTTTCAATACATTAATGATTTCAAAGTTGGAACTGTCTTAAAGTTGATTAAATTGGAAGGAAAAATGTAGTGGTTTTGTACTATAGAAAACAGAGGAGAAAGATACTGGTTCTGTTTTTCAATAATAGATTTTGAAACTTTAGAGGAAGCAAAGAGACTTGACCTGATGATCATACATATTGTGCTGCAGATGATCTGTATTTCACACATCCTTCTGTATTGTTACAACTGCCATTGTCTGTCTGGATTCCCTACTGTCCCTGGTTTCATTGTCCTTGGGGTGGGGGTCAGGAAAAGGACTTACATAATGAATCAGTTTCTTTAAAACAAAGGAAAAAAGCAACAATAAAAACCCTCAGACTAGTGATTGTGCTCTATTGACTAACTACAGTTTGAAGTTTCAACAGTACCTAGGTAACTTAGGAAACAAGTTTTTTCTGAACCTTCATGAGATGTGTACTCCAACATCACTGCCACACAGCCCTGTGTTTCTCTCCAGAACAGGCCCAGGAGCAGCAGTACAAGATTCCCTCAAATGCCCTCTATTTGTATACCTTAAATGGTGGATTAGAATTTTGAAGGTAAGACAATTAAAAAAATCATCCAGTAGACCCATTAAGTCTCTGTATATGCTGGGCTAAGTCATATATTAGGATTTTTGGGGAGGCTGGAGACTTCTGTACTGGGAAGTGAACTAAACCCACAGTCATTCAGGACTTCATAGAACATATTACCGTGAGAAGGTGATAGCACAGCATTCTTAACCAAGGCTGAAATTTGACTGAAAACCAGATACACAGCAGAGGAAAATGGTCAGATGAAAACAATAAAGGGATAAGCATTTGCTAGCAAAGCCCCTACCCATATAATTATTGTGTGCATGAACCTCTAAGGAAAAAAATATATATTCTCTTTTTACATGTTGGTTCTTTGCCCTACTCATTGTGAAAACTGGAAGGGAGAGATAGCTCTCAATTTATACTGAAGACCATTATTATCATCATCATCATTATTATTTTTACAGCATCTATCCATAATACAGTGCAGACGTGCTCCCCCCCCTCCCCCCCTTTTTTTTAATAATCCACTGTAAGGTGATAGCACATGAAGCCAATACTCTGTTCAATGTACTTTTCTAGCAACAGTGTTTCTGGTCAGGAATGGGATTTTCTCCTTGTTCACATGGTTATTTGATGGGCTCCTTTCCACTCCATTTCATCAAAAAATCTTTCCTGGAACCAGCAGAAGGGAATATGGAGGTTGCAGCCTTGCAAAGCACAGTGTCCATAGTAGCAGTATAAGCAGACTGTCAGGGCTCACTTCTATTTCCAATAAACTCAAGGCCTGAGTCATGGAGGTGGTAGCCATCCACAGTTCCCACTGAATACATCTGCAGCTCTGACAAATTAAATCCGTAACTACTATCACTGTTCCGGAGAAAGTGATTGCTTTTGAAAGATTACTGAGTAAAGTGCAGGTTGTACAGAAAGACCAGTGGTATTGCCTTAGATATTATCCTCCTGAACACACTCTTCCTATTCAATTAAAAAGAAATCTCTTTCCAAATTCCACTTATAATGAAAATGGAGAATTATGGAAACCGTGGGAGCTTAAAACCAACAATAGAACCAAAGCAGAACAAATACATCAAAACCTTAGAAGCTAGGTAAAATGCAAGACTATGTTAAGGTAACACTGGGAACAAATTTATTTAATTAGAAAATGTTGCTTTTTGTAGTACACACAGTTTCCACTGAGGTGTGCTAGCTCTCCAAATATCATCATCCACACCCTTCTCTTAGGCAACTAAATGTGCTGTTATATCCTCAACAATGTCCACTACTGTGTCTCGGATTGCTAACCCTTTCACGCAACCATTTTATACACAGCATGTTTTCAGGCAAGAACAGCAAAATACCGTAGAGGAAATCTGCTAAAACAAAAGATGATTTCTCTATTTTTAAACAAGACAGTGCAATTAGTTCCTGTCTGAAACTAGCCGTCTTTGTGAAGGGAGTGACATGGATATTAGCTTCGAATTCATCAAAATGATTGTGTATGTTATTCTGGGAGAATTCTGGGCAGTCTTAACAGTGTGCAAGAGGAGTTTTTCATGCTGTTTTGACATTTGTCTGCTTCCAGGAGCCATTGTGTAATGTTGTACCATCATTATTGCTACTACCATAAATGTAAGCTCCTTTTGCTTTTACATCAGACTGATTTCTCCGTTATTCAGACCTTTTTAAACCCCAAGGATGCTCAAGCACACCTATTGATATCTGAAAAAACAGATAACACAGTAGGGCATTTTTAAATAAGCCACATAATCAGGAAAGGAACAGAGATCCAAAGGTTTAACAAAGGTGAATCTGGGGAAGGGGGGAGGGAATTTCACTTTGTCAGCTTTTTGTTACTTGCAGATCCTTAAAAATAGATTACCTGTGATTTTAAGAAGAGTTCATTCTATTTCAAGGGAATAATGACACAATAATTTTCAGCCTACAGGTAATCACTTTAAATTGCCACAAGATGAATGCTGTGATAGCTTTCCTTCTCAGCACAAAGCTCATGGACTCTTAGTGTTGCCAATATGGAATATACATTTATTGGTCCGTCATCAACAAGATATGTGTTCCCCCAAGAGACTGGCAGATCTTTAAAAGTGGCTTCAATATGAAATATAAAAAAAGGGGCAGAAAGGATTTAAGAATGTGGCTGGAAGTAATTGAACCTTATAGTAATGTAACTATTAACATGAAAGTTGTCTTGAAAAGTAACACTGTACTGTCTCAAAGCATTACTTAAACATGCAGGAAGGATTCGCCTCACCTAATATTATACACCTACAGAGTAGAGATCTAAAGTCCCCGATGTATTGAATGGAGAGAAATAAGCACACTTCAACTAACCCGCCATAGGTATTTGCCTTAGAATGAGAGGAAATGTCTTCCTCTCTATTGACTAGCAAAGGAAGCCTAGGGGACTAGCTCACACGTAGACATCTTGCATTTTATGAGACGAGTGCCTTTCAGAGTGTCCGTATTTCCCTAAACTGAAAAAAAAACAAACCCACAAATGCAAAGGATGACAGATAGATCTTTCCCTTCCATTAAGTGAAATAGCAGCTATGAAACAGGCTTAGATGGCCAGAGTTGTCCCTCAAGAAGCCTAGGAAGGGTTCCACTGATGTATACGTTTCCCTTCCTGTACTATAACACAGCATAAGAGCTCTGCTGAGGGAAAAGGCAACATGGTCAAAGTACCCTTTCAATTAATCAGTCATGAGCTTGGTGGGCTGCCCATGATGGTGGGGTGCTCCAATCTGGAGCTTGTACTGAGAAGCTCCTCAGATTGTATCAACACTGGTAGCCCAAAAATCTATAAGCAGCACAGCTGTCTAAGGACAACTAAAAAAAAAAATGTAGCCACCTTCCTCACTAAACAGCAAATCAACAGGCCCCTAGGATATAATCTTAGACACAGTCAGGACATTCCTCTAGCAGGAAATAAGCCTCTAATTAATTTTGCCAGTTTAGGGAACTGCATTCAGAGTACTGCTCAGGTATCACAGAGCTAGAGCATGTCATGAGCACATGGCAAAGATGTCATCTGGAAGACACGAGATCCAAAAAGATCCCTTTCATATGACAATTTGATTTGTGGTTGAGATGCCAAAATAAGCAGATTCAGACACTTTTGTATTTGCATTGCATTTTGATGACTCTACTACAGAGCTTGTCAATATTTTTTTTCTAACTGAGGTCTGCTGGTGATTTTACTGAGATCTGTTCAGCAAGAACCTCCAGCTTTCTAGCCTCAAAGCTGGAAACTGGAGTAGCACACTCTAGCTTCTCTTCAAGAGACTTTGAAAATGATAGATCTCCTATTGCAGCATAAGAGACATAGGAGGACTTAGATCTTGAATCTGTTTTTTAAACAGCCCCATCTTCAAATAAAACCCGGTAAAGACTCCAAAACATGCATATGAGGGATGGATAGTGAGTCAAACAGGGGCATGTCAATCCAGAGAATGAGCAGAAGAGTGAGGTTTGCCAAAGGGTTGCATAGTTATTAGATGAAATTATGTTACAGTAAATATGAGAAAAGTCAAAAGAGGAGAAATTATGGGCTCTTGCAGTAGTTTTAGAGGGAAAATGGTCACTGCTGAGTTCATAATTTGCATAGATTATTATGCAGCTAGTCAGTGTTTCAGCACAACAGGGGGCTTGAAGGAAATCATGCACAACCTTTGCTGGCTACAGTTCTAAAGAGCCAGGAGGTTGGGTCAATGCCTTTCAGTGTAGGAGAGCAATGATTTGTTCAAAGTGCTTTTGCTACCAATTGTCGTGGTTTAGCCCCACTCGGCAACTAAGCACCACGCAGCCGCTCGCTCACCCTCCCCCTCCCCGGTGGGATAGGGGAGAGAATCGGAAGGGCAAGAGTAAGAAAACCCACGGGTTGAGATAAGAACAGTTTAATAATTGAAATAAAATAATAATAATAGTAATAATAATAATAATAATGATGATAATAATAATAATAATTGTAATGAAAAGGAGAACGAGAGAGACAAACAAAACCCAGGGAAAAGAAAACAAGTGATGCAACCGCTCACCACCCGCCGACCGACACCCAGCCAGTCCCCGAGCAGCGATCGCTGCCCCCCGGCTAACTCCCCTCGGTTTATATACTGAGCATGAGGTCATATGGTATGGAATAGCCCTTTGGTCGATTTGGATCAACTATCTTGGGCTGTGCCCCCTCCCAACTTCTTGTGCACCTGGCAGAGCATGGGAAGCTGAAAAAGAAAGTCCTTGACTAGTCTAAGCATTACTTAGCAACAACTAAAACATCAGTGTGTTATCGGCATTCTTCTCATGCTAAATCCAAAACACAGCACTATGCCAGCTACTAGGAAGAAAAGTAACTCTAACTCAGCTGAAACCAGGACACCAATAAAACAAAGCTACTGGTGATGGAAATCATTGAGTTGCCAGACTTACCCAGCTCTGCCCAGACAAGTGGAGAAATGCATGTGTAGGGAACTCCACTGGTCATATGAGCACACATTTCCCTGTGCCTTTAGAGCACTCTTTCAGCAAATCCAGTATTGGCAGGCTCTTGGCATACCAGGAAGGTCAGGCTTTAGGCAGAGTAAAGTAAGCAATTTCAAGGGCAACAGGCTTCAGGGAGTGGCAGAATGGCCAGCCTTTATTTCCAGAGACATGATGCTAAGCATAAGTAGCAGCAACCATGGTATGCAATGGCAGTAGTCCCTCCTATGAACAGTAGTGATTTCGCTAACCCTCTCATCTCACTAAGTGATAAATGGGCAACAAATCTGGATCTCCAGGGCTCTCCTCAGCATGCTGTTACATCACTACAGTTTTCCTTCACTCGTTTTCCTTTGGTAAAAGCAACCTTAATCCAGCCTACCCTGAGCTCCTCATAGCTGGGGCAACAAAACTTTTATCAGCTTTTACTGTACTCTGAGGAAATCATGTTTATCCTCTGCAAAAGCAGTCAGAGAATCTTACTGACTTTCCTTGGGAGTAGTGGGATGAAGGGAGACAGGATAGAAATAAACATATTTTTAAAAGAGGGGGGAAATGTGATGATATTATAAGAGGGGCATTTTGATGTCTGGCCATTCACCTGATGTCTCAAAGTCAGACACCTCGAGTAACTAAATATTTGACCAAATTTTCAGTCCTCTTTGAATAGATTGGCACTGCTAAAAGGATTCTTGATTATCAAACAAATCTGAGCAACAAAATAACACTTCTACACATGTAAAAGAGGCTCCACTAAGTCTACCTGTGTCTGCTTGGAGTCTTTCAGAACAACCAGTGGAGTTAAAAATTAAATGAAATCTAAAATATGGATTTCTTATTGTTTGTTTCTTTATGCCATATAATAAATGCCTAAAAGACTTACTTAAACCAGTGTTCAAGAGTGCCTGGAACCAAAACTTTGGCTGAGTCTCTTTATATAGACAGCAGGAAACCACAAACTTGAAATCAACATTGAACTTTCTGAAAGATCTGGAGCATTCAAACTGATGATTTTGATTCAGATCCATGTGTAATCATAAGGTCAATGTTTGATTTTGGTGTGTGAGGGTCTTTTATTATATTTTTGTGAGTGATTGGTAACACAATCATAATAACATTTGCCATATACTGAATGTATTTTATTGCATCTCAGTCACTGTTGATTATTACCAAACCTTCTTTTTTTTTTTTTTTAGATAACGAAATTGTTCACTTCTATCCATTTCAGGGTGTGAGTGCAGTATAAAGTGCATCAGAAAAAAACACATTTGCCTGTTTGCAGAGGAATTATAGGCAAAGGGTTAATTTTACCAATGAACTATTAATTCCTTTTCGCCTTCCACTTTCCCTCCCTGTTCTTTAAACTCCCGCCACCTCCAACAGCAAACAAGGCAGCCAGTTTGTTTACCTGGCCATTGCCAAATAAAATCAGCTGGAGAAGTGATTTCTACAGATATAGGTATATGTTCTTCATGTTAACATGTAAATCTGATTTTCTGTTGCCCAGCCAGATACCAATCAGAGAAGATCTTTTACATCACCCAAATTCTTATTCTTTTGCATTATCCAAATTCTTATTTTGTAGACCCATGTGAGTTCCTACAGTTATGCTTAGTAGCATACAAAAAGTCAAGGGGATCTGAGGTCATTCTTTCACATCACTAATAATCTCAGCAGGCTAAGTAGTCACAGACCAGATTTTCCTGGTCTAGTGTCTATATTTTAAGAGAATATACTACAGTATCAAAACTTAGATTTGAGAACAATTGGAAATGCCATTGTTATGAGAAAACCAAGTAAAAAAAGATATACAAATGGAAAAAAAGAAAGTTCTTAATTTCCAGCAGATTCCAGTTTCTTAATTTCTTAACTCATGCCCAGAGCAAGGAAGGAGTCATGGCTATCCCTAATGCTGATTGTCACTGTTCATTTTCCTAGCTTTTACATGAACAAAGGTCTGAGTGATGAGAACTTATAAAGCAGAAGAATGGCTAGAATACTAGATGGCATAGGTGAATATAACCACTCATTTGAGGCTACAGAGAAAATCAGAACATTAAAATATGACCCTGATAGTCTGTTCTGTGTTGCACCCTGTGCTGACTGAAGCAGAGAGTTTGAGATTGGAAACTAAAATGAACATATTGAATATATGCATCCTTTCCCTAATTATAGAACCTTACCCTCATCTTAAATCTAAGTGTTAATGGTATTTTTAAAGGATTTGGATATTTATATAGATGTCTGATCCTGCATGATGCTGAATTCTATTACACCACCTTGGTTTTAGTAGAAGTGGGAGAAAAGACATCACCTTTATGGGATTGAAGCCTGAAGGCATAGGGAGCTTACTTTTAAATCTTCTAGTCTGTAGAAATGTGACAGTAACATCCAGTCTGAAAAACATGAGAGAAGCTGAAGCCTGGTTGACCTACATCGGATTAAGCAGTTCCAAAAGGCTGCTCATTGGACACAGAAAGACGCAAAAGCTGAACCATTCCCAGTGAAAAAAAGAATGATGAGCACATGAAAAAGATACCTGAACACATTATTCATTTAAAAAGGAAGCAAAACCAAAACAAAGACAATTAATATCAGAAGAGCAACAAAGAAGATTCAACAGAGCCTCAGTAAAACAAGATACAGTTGGCTAAGGAGGAACATAAAGTGAGACCACAGAGGCTCTTGGTTTACTGAAGAGAATCCTCATCTCTGGGGTCATTCACCTTTTCATAAATTTGAGCTAGGTAATAGTAGTGCTGTCGCCAAAGCTAAAGGGACTGGAGGGTAATTAAAAGTGAGTTCCATTAGGATTATCTCAGACAATTAGGGATCTATATTTAAAAGGAAGTTTCTTTTCAAGAAAAGCCTGTTGCTTCATAATAAATGAAAACAGTGGTGTTATTCAGAGTGCTAAATTTCCTCCTAGGAATATTTCAAGAGAATAACAGTAATACACATCCTGTAAAACATGAATTGCACATATGGATGCGTTTGAGGAAGATTTAATTTTATATCATTTACACAAGAAAAATAAAGACAAGTACATGTGCTTGAGTTTCTTCTAAAACTATAATACATCATAACCTGCACATGTAAAAAAGGGATAACTACAGGATTCCACCAAAATACCTATTTCTGGTGCCCCTGGAAAGTCAGACCCATACGCCCCATCCAGAATCTGATTCAGATCTCTTATAAGTAAGGGTCCATATATATGTAAACCATCTGACTGTTTCTTTATTATGTATCAGTGTTAAATTTAATAGCTTTGGAAGACATTTGAGAGTTTGGTTTGCATTATCACCCTTCCTCTCTCCTTTCTTTCCCTCTTCCAGAATAAAATAAAAAACATTACTTGAGATTTTTGGTTGCTTATACAGAATATATAAATCCCTGCACAGCTGAAGATAGTGTCTACTCAGGCTCGCCATTTAGGTCTTCTGGTTTGTATTTGTGTCCAGCTGATATTTGTGAGAAATTCTTACAGACACAGGATGAGTCAATGAGCAGGGAAACATTTTGTTTCATTCTGCGGTCAGTTTTCCAGAGAGTTCAAAAGTACTGCAGAAATGTGAAGCCATAGCATTTTAAGAACAGGGTGTAGAAGAGGACTCATTAGGGGCTAAAGTCAGCCAAAGGAGCCCAGAGAAGAAAAAAAACAAACAGAAAACCCCAAACCAAACCAAAAAGATACTAGAATGATAGAATCATAGTGTTGGCTGGAAGGGACCTCTGGAGGTCATTTAGTCCCAACCCCTGCTCCAAGCAGGACTATTGCCAGTACTAGGTCAGGTCATCCATGGCTTTGTCTAACTGAGTCTTGTAAATATCCCAGGATCAAGATTTCACAGGGTCCCGGGGTAAGCTGTTCCATGGCAGCACCACCCTCCCAGTGAAGAGCATTTTCCTAATGTCCATTTTGAACCTTCCAAGCCAGAATTTGTATTTTTCACTTCTTGCTATTCTGCCACTATCAAAAAGAGTTTGGCTCTGTCATCTTTGTAACTGCTTTTAAAGAAGTCACAGAGTGCAATTAACCACCCCTAAGCCTTCTTTTTGCCACACTAAAGAAGCACAGCTGTGCCGACCTCCATTTGTATGTCATGTGCTCTAGCCCCTGACCATCTTGAGACCTCTTTGCTAGACACTGTCCAGTTTCTCAGTGCTCCTTTTTAACTTGGGCATCTAACACTGGACACTATTCCAGGTGCAGCCACGCAAGTGCTGAGCAGAGGCAGGTGCTGCCCTCCCCTGATCTGCTGGCCTTGCCCCTCCTGATGTTGCCCAGGACACTGTTTGCCTTATCTATGGTCAGAGCACTCTGTTGGCTTGTATTCAGTTGGTGTCAGCCATGACCCCAGCTCCTTTACGTCGATTGTCACTCACCCAAGTGTTTCATAGCCTTTGCTGATGGGTGGTTTTACTTCTCCCCTGGTGCAGAACTTTGTTCTTCTCCTTGGTGAATTTCAGGGGGTCCTCCTTGACAAACTCCCAGGTGTCACAGGGTGTCTTCGGATGGAAACTCTGTTATTTATCTATTTATATATTATTTATGTACTCCTGTAATACCATAACTACCTCACAAATCCCTGATCATTATCTCCACTAACTGGTGAAGAAGATGCACAGCCAAGTAACAAGATTCCAGCAATACTGACCTTTAGAAATGTTTGGAAACTAAAAATGTATTGCCAAGGACCTGAGCAGAACAACCAAGATCTGATTTTGGACAACCCTGAAGCCTAACTAGGGACCTGGACAGGCTGG
>VYZW01049629.1:0-12122 GCA_013401315.1 Balaeniceps rex
TTTTCCCCTTTTTGGCAAACAAGTTCTAAGTTCCAGGTCCTAACCTCAGTTCATGGATTCTTTATCTCAGAACAGAGAAAGTCTTGTGACTAGACACAAGAGCTGCATTGCTGGTTCCTTAAGCATAACATGGTCCTGTTTGTCAGGGGATTGTGGTATTTTGGCAGTAGCTGAGCAGATTCCTTCCTTGGTGCAGTGCCGATTGCTCATACTGTTAGAAATGTTGATACCGGCTATCTTAGACTATTTTGTTGAGTTACTAAAGATCGGGAGATGTGACTGAGGCTTACAAAATCATGAAGGCAGTGGACTAGATAAATGCATAATTGTAATTCTGTGAATCCTGCAACACTAGAACCATGGTGCAAATGCTGGACTTAAGAGGATATAAATTTTAAATCAATGAGAGCTTTTTTTCTTCTTTCCACTATTGGGAGTGGTGAACTTCTGGAATATGTTGCTTGTAGAGCTTCTGGAGACAGATGGTACTAGCCAGTTGAAACAGTGGTTGGATAAACTGGTGGAAAAACAATGTCACAAGGAGGTGCTAGCAGATAGAGGGTATTTCTGACATTGTAGATGGAAGGACTGCGGATGCTGGGAGAGTGTGAGGGCAGTAGACTACAGATTGTGGCCAGGTTTGTGTTCTATCCCTATATGGTATCTCTTCTGCAACTGTTAGCAGAATACTGGGCTAGATGGACCACAGTTCTGACCCAGTGGGGTATTTGTTATGTCTTCTGAGATTCTCCTGCCAGTGCATTATCACAATCTAATACTGCCCTTGATGTGCCAATTGTTTGAAACAGTAGTATCACATTTTCTTCTGTATTTGTCTGTGAAAGTCATGGTCTTGACTATGCTTCTTCATTACAAAGGTGACTGAAATGAACCCTTCTGTGCCAGATTTACCCTACATGGTTTCATTCCAGAGACCATGTCCTGGATCCCACTTTTAATCGTGGATTTTTAATGACACTCGCATATTGTCATTAATTATTTCAAAACCTCATGTCAGGAATAAAGGTACCATTCCATATCCTGGACTTGTATCTACAAGGGATGAATCTGCCACCTTGGCACTCTTTTCACACTTATCCGAATTGTCACGTAGTATCTGAGGCTTCTTTACATGTTTTTGTGTTTGGCAGTGTTACTTTCTTATCACTGCTTCCAAAATCGACCACGGCACTTTATTCATTGAACAGCTACTCAGAGAAGGAACCATGTTACTGATGTTTCTTACAGTAACTGGAGTTTTTGTATGTTCATACTTTATATAACTCATCCTCATGTCTTAAAAATTTGGCATGCCCGGAGCTATAGTTGAAAGGAAATTAAAGCATGATAAGTATTTTCTGTCTCATTGTGAAGCATGAGGAACATCAGTGAGTGTATACATTGATTTTACCACAGGCATCTCACCTTAGCATTACCTCAATACTGATAGGTAGTGTATAAAGTATGTGTGTACCTACAGTGTAAAGTGTCAAATGTTGTGTTTACAAACTCTTAAGGTAGGTAGCCTTTCCTTGAGAAAGGCTTCTGCACACACACAAAGTATGTGTGCAGAATCTAATCTTACATAATCTAATCTTATATATCTTAAAAAATATATAATGTGTTAAGGAAGGGTGAAACCAATGAAGCCTCATCTGAATGCGTAAAACAGGAATAGTCAAAGGAATACCATATGCACTTGCACTGCTTTTTTCGTAGTGTAGACTTGTGTTCAGACACTAGAGATAGTGCCATGGAATATGTGAAAAAGGAATGTGAAACAGATTTTAATTAAGAAAAGTCTGATTTTTCTGAGGAACAGTGTAGAATACAATTATTTACCCTCCTAAGTATCTTCAACAGTTACTTCCAGTAAATGGCATTACCCTGTTAGCATCTAATTCCTTTTTCCCTCCTGTCCCAGAGTTCCAACCAGGAGTGCCATGGAAAGGTATACAAAACATTGATCCTGAATCTGACCCCTATGTGACCCCTGGAAGTGTGCTGGGGGGGACAGCCACATCTCCCATTGTAGATACTGACCACCAACTTCTGCGGGACAACACCACAGGTAAAACAGTGATACAACTGGTATGTGATTATTTAAGTTATTCTGATATTTGAGAATATTCTGATGTTCCCGTCACAACAGGGTAACAGTCTGTTGCATTTGACTAAGAAGGAAGCCTATGTGCCTCTGCACCATGGCTGCGTATCACGTGAAACCTCGGCATTGGTACAAATCGTGGCTCTCTTGAAGTTTAACAGTATTGCAGAAACTCTATGAAATTGGCATACTCTTTTCTTTCTCTCTCCTTTTCCCTTTGATAGGGTCTAATTCTTCCCTCAACACCTCGCTGCCTTCACCTGGTGCCTGGCCCTACAGTGCCTCTGACAATTCCTTCACCAACGTTCATAGCACTTCAGGTATGCAGGTTGCCTGGACAAAGCATTTTCCACTTATTCACTAGTTCCTCATTCTTGTTCCATTTTGAATATTTAGACTTTCAGTAATTTCTGAGGAAGCTTGGAAATCAACATTTGAGTGGCTGATCAGATAGTTTTCCTCCTGATGATAAAATACTCTGTTGTAGTTGCTTTAAAAACTAGACTAAGATCCTCTGCTCTTCCTCCCACCCCCGATATAAAATTCTTAGTTATGCAAGTTAAAGAACAGGGTAGCAGTGAGCAGCAGATGCAAAAGGAAAAAAAAAAAAACACACTACATGCACAATCTGTTGACATGTGTAAGGGGTTGGGGGACTGTCATAATTTTTTAAACTTACCTGCTACTGTATGTATGAGTTAAGGAATTAGAGTAATAAGGTGAGTGATTTTATTCATTTTAACTTGAGAATATTGGAGTGCTGCGAAGGAAACATTTTTGCCTCACCTTTTGTAGCACTCATCATTCCCTGAAACCTGAAGGGAGAGAGTGCTTTTAGTCTTCTGGCTTTTAATGGTTGGCCTGTAAATAGTAATTTAGATATCTGCCTCGGATCCTTGGTAAGAAGGTCTCCAAAGCTTTCTTGTTAAAAATGGTCTCTGTACACACTTCTGAGAAGGATGCTGGAAATACTTGCTCCAGACAAACCATTTGGATTTTGAACTTCTTACAAGTGCAAGAGTTTTCTCTTGAGACATCATTGTCTTGACAACTACTTAAAACTGAAGAATTGTGTGTAAATAGCAGAAGTGATGAACATAGCTGAGAGCTGCGTCTGGCCCAAACTTTATGGGTTTTGCATCTTACTGAATAAAAGCTGTGTTCATATGTTATCTCAGCATCTTGACAAAATGTGTTGAAAATCCTATTTAGTCCTCGAGAAAAACAGTGTTCCTGCTGCCAGTTTGTGGGGTGACTTTGGTTTGAAGCAATATCTGTGTATGCAGCGTTCCAATGACATAAGATTTCTCTTTCATAGCCTGGGGAAAGGAGCGACATGTATCAGCGTCTTACCTCTGCTTAATTTTTGTCTAGCACGTAAGAAAGACCCAAGAGATAAAATAATGATTGAAGTCATAGTTGAATTGAGGAAACTAGACCACTGCCTGGCACACATACCATGTTCTGCTCATCTTGTTAAACTACACACCAGCGTTTTACAGCCAGAAAGCGGGTCATCTGAATTAGGGATTTAGAATTCACTTATCTATAAAACAAACCGAGTCTAGTGAAAGCAAGTTTTTAAGCACATTCATGTACTTTCATAGGTTAGTGCTTGAAACCTGCTTGCTATTGACAGTTACTCTGTCGTGGAAATACGCTGATCCAACTGTAAAATGAAGCACGCTGTTATTTGCTGAAAGCTTTATGGTCTTGATTCCCAAATGTATTATTTTGTGACACCCTAGTATATTGTAAACCTGGATTTTTACCCTTTGTTTCAAATAAGTAATTTACTACCTTTTGTTAGTGAATAGAGCTTAATTTATATTTGCCCACACATGCATATGAGTTCTGATTAAGATAATTCATGACACATGTGCCTTTTCCCCCAGATTACCCTGTCTGTGTTCACTGGTTCTCATTACAGAACAAGGAAAAAAGAAATTACTCAAGCAATTTTGACTTTTGGTTTGATAAAATGTCCCTTGGTGTCAGAAGGTGTGGGATAATTTACGGTCTACCTTCTTAAGGAAAACTGGTTTAGGAAGAGCTCCCAAATATTGATGACAGATAGTAATATTTTTGGGAGTGTGTGTCTCTTTTATTGGACTTCATATAAAGGGTTCTTGAAATGTGATAGGGATGTCCGCTATTGGTCTTAACTTCTCATAGGCATTTGGTAATGCTTTCTAGTCAAAAAATGAATATGCGCTATCAAGATTGTTTAAAAGTCCAGCTGTTACACAGCTGAGTGGCCTTCTTTACGTGTTACCGTTGTGTCAACTCTGTATGAAATTTGTGATTCATGAGAAAGCTTTGATCTTGTAGGAGGACATCTTTAGGAGGTGGCATTAGCTTAGCAGACCAGGAGTGGTAAATACTCATTTATTCTCTGCAAGTTTATGGCCTGAAGAAGGTTCAGTTTCGTTAAAGGTCAGTAGTGCCCAGAAAGAAATTCTCAAATGAAATGTAGTGTGGACATAAAAGTCGCTGTTCATCTTATTAATGATTGAACATACTGTGACCGGTTACACTATCGTAGATGATCTAGGGATTTTTTTTGTCAGCATATCTAAAATAAGCAAAGATTAACTTACATGTAGCATGGCTTTTTTTGTTATGGTAAATTAACTGTTGTATGGTTCTGTGTTTTGTGATTGTCTCTGATAAAAATGCAGTCAAAGGGTTTACAGTGATAGTACAGTTAAAGGCTAGTTGAATCTCGTAAGTTTATCTAATACGTACAATTTATTTAATCTTCTAGCAAAATTCAGTGATTACAAATCAACATGGTCCCCAGATCCCATAGGACACAATCCCACTCATCTCTCCAACAAGATGTGGAAAAACCATATTTCCTCAAGGAACACTACAGGGCTGCCCCGCCCGCCTCCTGGCCTGACCAACCCCAAACCATCATCTCCATGGAACAGCACAGCATCCCGATCGGTCAGGGGCTGGGGGGCACAGGACTCAAGGCTTGCCTCTGGTGAGAAGAATCAACTGATAGCACCATTGATCAGACCTGAGGAGTGTATGTTTTACAGCGCTAATGGTTTGGAGGAAAGAAAGTTGCAGTTGTCTGGTAAAAGGAAAAAAAAAAAAAGTTCCTTCTTGAAATGGAAATTTACTGTCAGTAGTTGGGGCGGGGGGTAGAATCCCAGGTCCTGCTGCAGGGGATAAGTGAAGAGGGCTGGGAGCTGCCAGGAGGGAATACCTACTGCATGGGGCCTTTCAAGACTGGATGCTTTCTGTGGGTGGGAAACTCCTTGAAGATAAAGTCTAGCAAAGTGAATCTTGATGTGAAATGTGAGGGAAGATGTGTTTTTGTTTTCAGGACTAAAGGTTAGGCTTTCATGTGTTAGCAAGGCTAATAATGCTAAATTTGTCTGAGATTGAAAGATCTGACTGTAAAGAAAAATGGTTTTCTTTGTATCAAATCTGTCTTGATTGCTCTGTCTTCTAATTTGCAGCATCTACTTGGAGTGATGGTGGCTCCGTTCGTCCTAGCTACTGGCTGGTTCTTCACAATCTCACTCCACAGGTATTTTCTGTTGTTGTCTCTGGGAACTTGTTTGCTTTACTGAGATACAGATTTGTGTATTCTTCAGTTGTTTCTCTTCAAATAAAATCTAACAAAATCAGATTTGTCAGCATACACAAGATGTGTTTCTACTAAACTGGGCTGCAGTCTGATTGGTTTTTCTATTGTACTCTCTTCAGCTAACTTGAAGCTGTTCCGTATTTGCTGCGTGACTGTCATAACCTTTCATAACCTAGAGTTTCAAAAAAAATTATTGGAGCAGAAAGATTTTTCTTAGAAGTGAGGATAAGTTGCATGACCATAATGTGGAATGGCTTATAGCTGTTAAAGAGACTGTTCTTTGGGAGGTTGTCAATAAGAAAGCTGGTGTAACTGCCAGTTTTCACTTTGTTTCCATAGTGAAACCACAGAATGTTTCCAGTACTCCTGCCAAAAATAGTCTAGTTAGGTTATTCCTGCAAGTATTCTCAGAGCTTACTTCCATTCAAAATGAATTCTGTGGAGATCCTGGTTTCAGCAATCCCAATTAGTCTATATTCAAGGCTTAGGAAAAGCCTGTAGGATTATCAGCAGCGCCTTGAGGTCTAGACAGAGAGTCCCCTGTTCAGCAGGATAATTTACCATGCTTCTACTACAGTCTAAGAAAACATCAACGTCAAAGGAAGAAGTAAGGTCTCCTTCAGATCACCCAAAATGGCAAACTGTGCTCCTTTCATAGAAAAGACTGTTTTCCTTGATGTGAAGGCAACAGCAGTGGTGGATGAAGAGCCACAGTTCTAAGTCTCCCTTGTGCAAGGTAGTTTAATACTGCTTTCGGAATCATTTAATGGAAGAAGAATATATTTTGGAGGCATTGAAGTTAATAGAAAAGAGAAAGAAGCAGATTATAATTGTCTCTTCCATAACAAATCCTCCATTCACTGCGGGTCAGTACATCAGAGAGAAGGAAGCGTAAACATTAAGGTGGATTCAGGGACAGTATCTTCATTTCAAGTTTCTCTATTTTAACTTTGTCCATATTTGTACCCATGCACAACTTCCTTTTCCCTCATTTGAGGTTGTATTATATAATATAGGGGAAGGGAGAAGGGAGAAAGTTGCACTTCCTTAAGTATCTGCACATACGGATCCCATTCGTGTGTGCATGTTCCTGTGGCATACCAGGAATGGAATCTGTCTGTACAGAACACCTTGGAGAACAGCAGTTACTGGAGGTAAGTAACAAGCTGTTACTGCTGCAGAAGGAATGTAGGCAACAACTGCTGTGAAAACATAAGCTCAGGAGGAATGAACATTGGCAGAAAGATCACTGACTGTTTCTGTGACTTGCTGTTTCATAAACCACAAAGACAAAAAAGCACCAAAATAAATTTAAAAAACCCCTCATTGTAGAGCTGGTATTTCCAGTTTTGCAAAGAACTTTTAAATGGTTGATCTAAATTCTTCTGAAATCAGAGTGCTGGAGACTAATAAATTCTGGTTCCTTTAGTACAAATCCTAATGGCTGAAAATGGTAAGAAGTACAAGTTGTATATAATTACTGGAAAACCTGCCAATAAAAGGATAGTGACAATTTAAGAAACTCAATGAGATGGGGAAAACTGGACTCAGGCTACAAGTGAGTGGGAAAGATAAGTCAGATTATTCCACAAAGCAAAGTCATTGTAATTGTGAGAAGCCAAGGCATACTAATTCTGTTTGAAAATTAAATCCTGTCACCTTTGCTTACTTCCCACTGCTTTCACTTGTTTTCCTTCCTGAGAGCAGATTATCTTTTAATTACTGAGATGAGTTAGGATTGAAGTTCATTTGGAGAAATAGTTACAAACATGTTTTATCCTTGCTGTTCTTCCTCAGATTGATGGGTCAACCTTGAGGACGATCTGCATGCAGCATGGCCCACTGCTGACATTCCATCTGAACCTGACCCAGGGCACCGCCCTTATCCGATACAACACCAAACAAGAGGCGGCCAAGGCCCAGACTGCACTGCACATGTAAGCAATCCCCACGTCCATTCTTTGTTACTACATTAGTCATGAACACAAAATGTCTGTCCAGTGCTGTGTTTTGGAAACTCATCTCAAGTATCATGGTTGTAAGGGTATCTTTCATTCATTGGCAGAGGAAGAGGAGAAACAAATATGCATTCTGTTTGTGTTACTTTAATTGCTCACACAAACTGGCACATACAGAACTAAGAAGGTGCAAATAGGATGGAATTGTGACCAGTATGCACCTTACTGTACAATTTTGGCCATTTTATAAAAGCTTATGAATTGTTTCAAATGAAAACCATTCTTACATGCATAATCCAAACGTGTGGGAATAGTTTTGAGATACACCTGAAATAGCTTACTTGAAAAACTGCAGATCTTAGGTTTCCTGTTCTTAAGCTTTTTGGAACTGAGTGTGGCTCTGGTATGTTTTGAGACAAAAATCCTGGGAGGGGGTGGGGGGTGGTGGTGTAAGCCCTTAAACTCAGTGAACACTTCTGAACTATACTAATCTTACCCTGAATTTCACAGGCTTTTTACCTGTTCTTCTCTGTTTTGTTTGAAAGGTGGCATATGTGCGTTTAGCATTTTAGCTACACTGTATAGGCACTTTTATTGCTCTTGGTGTTAGTGTTCAGGACCTTAGTTTAAATTTAGAAAGCTTTTGTTGCAGGCATGACAGCTGAATGTTGGGGGGAGAGGGTTGGTCGGTTTGTTTTGGGGTTTTTTTCTCCTTATAAAGTGGAAGTTCTTGTGCTTTGAGTCCGTTTCACTGTCGAGAACAGCTAAAGTTTTCTGTGCTTGCTCCATTGTGGCAAGTTGATACCTCCTTTGGTTTGGGCCCCTAATAGTGTTGTTTCCATGCCTTCTGAATCCCTTTCCCTTACCGTCTGGCTCTAATTACTTTTTTTTTTTTTTTTTTTTCTTCCATGTATCTTGTCTTCTAGGTGTGTGTTGGGAAACACTACCATCCTGGCTGAGTTTGCCACAGATGAAGAGGTTAGTCGCTTTCTGGCACAAGCTCAGCCCCCTACACCTGCAGCAACCCCAAGTGCACCCACAGCAGGCTGGCAATCCCTGGAGACAGGACAGAACCAGACAGATCCAGTTGGACCTGCTTTGAATCTCTTTGGTGGGTCAACAGGGCTTGGGCAGTGGAGCAGTGGTGGCGGCGGCGGCAGCAGTGGGGGTGATCTCACTGGCGCTTCGTTGTGGGGACCCCCAAGCTATTCTTCAAGCTTGTGGGGGGTCCCAAGTGTAGAGGATCCACACAGAATGGGCAGCCCTGCTCCCTTACTACCTGGAGACCTTCTGGGAGGAGGGTCGGATTCAATCTGAACTTAGAACTTTCAACTCTGACCTCGTGACCTTTTTTGGAACAGCAGCAGCACTAACTTGACCTTTTCGTTTTTTTCAACTTGCAATAAATACATTTATAAAAGGAAAAAAGAAAACGGAGAGAGAAAAAAGGTGGGTCATTGATGGACTGTCTGAGCACATAGTTGCCTCCCTTATATAACTTCAGTTTTTTCGTTTGGAATATGAATCCAAAAAGAGAACATATCACTCTTGAAATACTTGAATCATGAACGCCAACTTAGAAAGACAATGTGAAACAAGTACACGTACCATTTAAATTTAAACACAAAAAATTAAAAAAATTAGTTTCTAGTTTTTCACTTTTTCATGTTATACGGAAGTTGTTGCTAAGAAACATATATACTGAAAAAATAGCTTTTTAACTTTGTTTGCACTGGGTGTGTTTCCGTCCTTAGGTCTACCATGTTGGGTTGGGGTAGGGGAGGGGTTCAAAAGAAAAAAGGGGTGGGGAGGGAGGGGAAGACTTGACGGAGCCTCACTTTAAAAACAAAAAAAGAAAAAAAAAAATTAAAAAATTAAAAAACCCACAAAAAAAACAAAACAGAAAAGAAAAACAAAACAAAACAAAAAAACCAACACTTTGTGATTGGCTGGTTGATAAGTACCAGTGTGTTCTGGCACATGTAACTGCCCACGTGTGCTTGTTTCTGTGTGAGTGCGTGTGCACATGTTCGTGTGTGTGCATTTTTTTCTCTATATATATAATCTTGAAACGCTGCATTGCTGATGGTCTACGGGCTGGCTGGCCATCTGCATGTCTTGATTCTGAAAACAAGACAGGCATGGTGAAGTCCCTGTGGCTGAAGCAGAATCCAGTTGGGCTGGATTAAAGTTTGTCAATATGTTTTTTTTTAAATTCATTTTAGCAGGGTGCTATCTCAAGTCTGCAGATCATATTGAGTGGGTAGTTGCTTCCTAGCCCTTGTTCTAACCCTGTGGTAGAGCAGAACACTGCCATATCCAAAGGATTTGGTGAGAGGGGAGCCAATGTTGTCTTTTGAGTAGCAGTGTATTTATTTATTTATGTCTGCATGTGGGGTTTTTGTACTCAGTGAACCCTAGAATGTTTGTTACATAATGCAAGCCATTTTTTTTCTTCCAATGAGGGGGGAAGAGGAGGAAAGAAGACATTGCCATTTTTCATGTCGCTGAGACAAATGTTCTTATTCAGTCTCTGACAAGCTTCAGTACTTTAAAAAAAAAAAGTGTGTTTCTTTTCTCCTGCAAACCTATAAAGAGGCACCCATATTCATTCTTAAAGAATCCATCAAAATCTTGAAAGTCCAGCCCAACCAAATTAGCCTTTTAATTGATTTACTGCTTGTATTAAAACTGACAAAAACAAAATCACGTCAGCAAATTGCTGGCCGGCCTGCCTCATCTCCTGAAAGCACATGCAGCTAACTCCTTTCTGCGTCCTTCATGGTGAGCGTTACCTGTGCCAGGCCTTGGTGTATTACAGTGCCAGACCATCACTGACAGAAACGTTTACTTACGAATGTTCTTAAACCAGTGTGTACTTCAAATGTTTCCTTTTGTTTCTCTGTGTTGTGTTTTTTCCTGTGTATGTGGTTTTGCTTAGGGAGGTATATAACTAGCAAAGACTTTTTTTTTTTTTAAAAAAAAGTATTGCACCTTTTTGTTTTTTGTTTTGACTTTTTCTGTACTGTTGCTTTTTAATTTCTGTATTTAAGGAAAGGTTTGGGGTTTTTTTAGCATCGGTGTAGTAGTACTCTGGGCAGGATAGGGGTGACCTATAATCCACAGTGATAGCCAGTGTGTGCGTGCATGTGTGCGCTGGGAACAAAACTTTTAAGACCTGTTGTTGTGAAAAGAGTTGTAGCAGATTTGAAGGAACATCCCTTGACACAAAGTGGGAAGTCTTGGGGGGAGGGGGGGGCGGGAGAAGAGGGAAGAGAGATGCCGGTACTTTTTCCGTAAGTGCTAGGACTTCCATGTGGTGTTGTCTAGCCGTTATACTGTTTAACAAAGTGCCGACATTCTGTACCAGCACATACCTGTCCATTCCAGCCCTCAGCGGGAGCAGTGCTCAGGCTTTATTACCTGGGGGGTAGGATAGGGGAGTCTCTTTCTTCGGTGTTTTCATTGAAGGATATGACAATGTCTAATACATCTAACTTTAAGCATGTGTTGGGTGGGGAGAAGCAAAAGCAGATTCAAGTAATGTAGGGGTGTGTGCGTGTGTGTGTGTATGCATGTGTGCTGGGGGTGGGAGGGAAGGGCTAGGGAGTTGCGTGGCTATTTTTAATTCGCCCTTTCTATGTAAACCCAATGTCGCAAGGAAGACTGACTGAGGGAAATGCTGCATATACACATGCCTGTAGATTTGTATGCAAAGTGTTATGTGACAAGAAGTACGAGTAGGTTTGTATTTGTTTAGTAAACTGGAGTGTGCAGCATACTCTGGCCCCTTCTGAATATACTTTTCTATCATGTCTCCTTCATCCATCCCACCATGCACAAAGAAACAAAATGCTCTCTTCCAACTCCTGCTAGCTAGTGCCCCTCGCGTGCACACATCCATAAAGCTTTGTTTCTGCTAGTCTCTGCTTGAAGACCAGCCGCGCTCGGACACGCAGAGCAGGTTCTTAAAAGTCCTGTGCCAGCAGTACTTCCCAGTGAAGCACCTTTGGCCTGAGTAAGCCAGTATCCGTTCTGTCACATGATTTGCTATACATGCTGGTTCATTGCTGTGTTCCACCCTTGCTTCTTTCTCCCAACCTGCCCTAAGGTCCCTTTTCCTGCACTTTGGGCTAGTTGAGTTCATTGCGATACTACGGTGAAAGCCGGGTGCTAGAGCCCCTCTTGTTTACAAGACATAATGAGGGATTTGAAATATTTTAAAAGAAAAGCTAAATTGTTCTTCCATTGTAAGCTTAAAGGGAAAAAAATTAAAACATACAAAAAAAAGACCAAAAAGTGCATATATATATTTTAGATGAAGACTAACTCTGGGAGCATTTAACAGTGTTTTTGTTTTTATTTTAACATTTTATTTTCCTGCTTTAAATTTGCAAGCATTCTCAGGAATTCTAGGGTAGGAAGCCAGTTTTTTGAAGATGGTTTATTT
>VYZW01049629.1:21682-40134 GCA_013401315.1 Balaeniceps rex
GGGGGGGTGTGATAATAATACTTACCTACCTCACAGGGTTTTTGTGAGGATCAACTAGTAAATGTTTGTAAAGTGCTTTAAAGATAAAAAGCATGATAGAAGTATTACAAGGTTTTTACAGCGAGATTGCTCATTCTTTTTACTTTGTTTGCTTGTGTGGAGGGAGATAACTTTTTTTTTTAAATTATTAAAGCCATCAGACACTGAGATCCTAAATAACAGAAGTTGACGGAGATTCAGTTACTCATACTCCTCTGTCTTTATGCCAGTTTTCTTCTCCTGCTCTTCCTTATATTGTTATGCCAGTGTTGCTACAGGTCACACGTACTTTTAAATAAGCTTCAAACTTGATTGAAGTACTTTGAGCTTGCTGCTTCTTTCACCACATCACCAAATTGGAATCAGTTTGTGTACTTTTTCCCTGCCTTTAAATAGAGTTTTTGGTAATGTCATCCTTCAAGTGGACACATCTTTTCCTGCCATCAGGAAGGGGAGGTGGTGGTGTGTATAGTTCCAGAGAGGGGACTGTAATATGAAGAACGTTGCCACTTTATGCTGCTGCTCCATGGGTGAAGGGCAGAGTAGCTTCCTGTTTCCTTCCCTGAATTAATTTCAGTGTGTTACCAGGGTCACTTCAAATGCAGTGTCTCTTTTTGTCCATGATATACAGAAGCCATCACCTCCCAATAAAACGTAGGAACAGAGGGAATGATAGTAGATGCTGCTTGTGTATATGCCTTACAGCTCTCCCAGAAGGTCTCTGGGAGGGTGGTGGGGGAAGAGGTCTTCGTTGGGTAAATCCCACAGCTGTCAGGGAACCTCTGCTACTTTCTCCCCTCTCCAATCACATGGTCGCTGTTTCTTCTTTCTTGGATGTGCGTCTCAGGGATGTGCATATGAGCCCATGACTCTTGGAATTTGGCCTTTGAAATATCAAGAATAGGGTTTCTGTACCCGAAACCTTCCTGTCTGACACTCCCTGCTCTTCTCTGTCCTGCATTGCTCCCCGTGGCCTTAGGAACATTTCTCCACTGTTGCTGTATGCCACCCTCTCCATCTCTGCCAGTACTCAAGGTGAAAGGTATACAGTGATTCTGCAGAGAAAAAGCTGAAATGATGCATGTGCACCTGTGGGATTTACACACATAGGTATCTTGATTTCTGCTGCACCCTCTCTAAAACATGCAGAATATCTGATACACGATGCTTTTCTTTCTCATCTAGAAAGCAGAACAAACAGCAGTACGACTCTGCTGATGGTAATTCTGTAATGTTTACTTTGAATTAAATGCTAAGTATTTTCCCCAAACAACCAAAAAACCCACCTTCTAACAAAAGTAACCAAATGTAATCTTTCTGGGGGCGGGGGGAGGGAAGGGGAGGAGGAAGAGCAGTGACGGGGGAGCGTTCTGATCTATTTTTAATCTCCACCGCTTGGATGGAGATATGAAATGCTGCTTTGAGTTCCACAAACATAAGGGATTATGTTTACAAAGGTAAATGCCTTCTACCTGTTCAGGAAACTGGCTAATGGTGGGCATCAGATGTTTGGCGAGTTTCTCTTCATTGCAAACAAGTAATGGGAGAAGGGTGTGTCTGGAAGAGGAATGGAGAAATTTCATCTAGTCTTCTTGGTAAAATAATGCCACCTTCCCCTCTCCTTACCGAATGGAGGGAGGAGGTTGCAGAACAGAAAATCAGCGATGTCCAAAATGGCTGGATTAGAAAAGGCAGCTTTTCTACTTTGCACATAAATAGGTAACAGGAAGGTACAGCTAAAGTCCTCTTGCCTGAAACACTGTCCCCCAGAAGCAGACATTGTAATAATAAAAATAGTGGCTGTGTGTATATTGATGCTATGTGCAAGTTACCTACAAGTGTTTATTTTTTCTTATACTTGAAATGGCTTCCTTTACTAAACTCTCACTGTAGCTCTGGTTTCTCCCCTCCTTCTCTAGTGTGCAGTAAAGATACAGGACAAACGGGGGGAACGTAGAGGAGATGACACAATGTCTGTGTGTCCGGGTTTCATCTTAATTTCCATCCCATACGCTCACGATGTTTGAACTTGCTAAGGGTTTTCCATGGACACAGAAACTCAGCACTTTAGAAGGTGCTCTTGTATGGCTGGCTGCCCCCCTTCTCCTCCTTTTCTATATTTTTATTTTACTTTTAGTATAGTGGTACTTAAAATCACTGGTTCACTTAAAAAGAAAAAAAAAACCAACAATAAAATGTTTAAACTCTACTAATGTACAAATAAGCTGAAATGTTGCATTTTATGTGTATTTTTGCCATAGCAGGTACTGTATTTCTCATGCTGGATTTAGAGAAAAAAAAAAAAAAAGGAAAAAAGAAAAAAAAAGAAAAAACAAACAAAAGGGTGATGTTTTATTGGAGTGTGACAAAAGTAATAAGGAATTAAGTCGTCGTCATTTCATTGAAATTGAGAGATGGTGTAATACTTATATAAGTTTTCTGAAGGTTTTTTTTGGGCTTTTAAACAGCTTTTTTTGTTTTTATTTTATTTTTATTTTTTGAAAGATATGATTGTATTATGTGCAACTCAGTTGCTTTCATTATAACTACAAAATATTTTTGGGTTCCTGGAAAAAAAAAAAAGAAAAAGACTAATAAATGTGTTTGGCTGCTAAGCATTTAATACTCGTGGTTTCTGCACGTTTTCTTCTGCCACGCGTGTCAGCCGCCGCTGCAGCCTGGCCGCCATCTTCGCTCCCCTCACCCCGCGCACGGCCTCCGCCCACTGAGGGGCGCCGCGTCCCCCGCCCTGGGCCCGCGGCGCCGTATTCCGCGCCGGGGGCGGGGACTTGTCACGACAGCGGGGCGGGGCCACCGCCCGCTTTTATCCCCCGCTGTCGGCGGGCGCTCTGCCCCGGGCGGCCGTGCTGGCTCCGTTGCCCCGCGCCCCCGCTGCCATGGCGGCCCCCGGCGCCGAGGAGGACGCG
Organism: Balaeniceps rex; assembly: GCA_013401315.1. Lineage (NCBI taxonomy): Eukaryota > Metazoa > Chordata > Aves > Pelecaniformes > Balaenicipitidae > Balaeniceps > Balaeniceps rex. The sequence continues at coordinate 24,649 of VYZW01049629.1, forward strand.
CTGGCGCGCTACCGCTCTCCGCTGGTGTCGCGGTACGCCAGCGCCGAGATGGGCTTCAACTTCAGCGAGAGGAAGAAGTTCGGCACCTGGCGCCGCCTCTGGCTCTACCTCGCCCAAGCTGAGAAGGTAACGGCGGGACGGGGCCACCTCCCTGCCCTGGCAGGGGACGAGGGCTGGGCCCGGGGTGGGGGGGAACTGCCGCGGCGGAGCGTCCTCACGCCCCCGTCCCGCTTCCCCGTGGTGACACTTCAGGCTTGTGGTGGGGAGGGCCGGCTACCGGCGGTGCGAGGGCCGCTATTGTAGCGGCTGGCCGCCCGTTTGCTTCGCGCGCGTCGCTCGTTGGTTGGCTGCGGCGCGGGAACCAGCGGTAACCGCCTGTTGTGCCTTCCCGGAGCTGCCCTCGGGAAACGGGAGACCGAGCAGCGGCCTGGGTCTGCCCGGGGTGCGCGGGAGAAGTCTGGCCAGAACAACCGTCAGGCGCCTCTTCGTGTGTTTCGGGGGGAGGGGGGCGTGTGCAAGCCCAGTTTTACACAACCCTTTGTACGCAATCCTCCGCGTACCTGTCATCCCTCAGCAAATTACCTCTTCTTGTCTCGTACCCTCCCTCTTGTACTTTTGCCGTTTTTGTGAAATAAGCTTTGCAAAAGTGCTGCTAAGCAGTTTTTGTGGGTGGTGTGTGGGAGGGTTGCCTTCTGAGCAAACATTAGTGTCCTCCTCTAGCCCTTGGCTGTTTACTTTTCAGGAGGTGTGACTGATGAGACGTGCTCTCTTGTTCAATCAGATTGCTGTCTGTCTGTGCCAACTGGACCACCCCACTCATTCTCAGCCAGTTGTTTTTAGATAGCCCTTATTTCTGAGATAAGTTTACTTTTGGCCAAAGCAAGCAGAACGCTTACCCCAGAAATGCTTATCATGTTTCTGACAGGCTGAGCACCACACAAAAAACGTGATAGCACAAAAGATAGGTATCAATTCCGCCATGAGGAAGCAGCGACTGAGAGTATGTCTGTATGATTGTAAGCTGTTGTGTTAGTAGAGTCTATGGAGTTAACATTTTTAAAATGTGGTTTAAGCTAAACCTTCTTACTCTGAATTTGGTCCCAATTAGGGGTGTGCAAACAGCCAATTATTACTACTTAGTTGAGACACAGTCACTTTTTAAGATGGGCTAAATTGATTCCTTGTGACTGTTGGCATACCCTGAGAGGAAGGCTCTTATCAGGTTTTTGACAGTGAAAATGCTGTAATATGTTCCAGGGGGAAAAAAAAAGAAAAAGAAAAGACCCCCCCAAAAACACTGCCTTCTGATAGAATAGCTTGCAGACTCAATAGCTGCCCATTTGGTTTGCGCACAAACCTTCAGTTTCCATTTTCGAACTACTGGGGTTTTTAGGAAGCAATCCAAGCACTAGGTCTGGCTGTTACTATTAGCGTAAGGGCAGAGAAGCACTATACTGGAGAATGAGCTAGCAGTGCACAGTGTCATTAATGTGTTCCTTCTCCATTCAAGGATCGTACCGCTACAGCGGCTTCATCAATAGTATGCTGTACCAAATGTGATGTTTTAGAAGCTGAAGATGTAATTATATAGCTGTGCTAAATAGGAGTCATGTTCTGAAAGACCACATGCTAGGTGTTGTCACGGTTGAGATGCTGGAGTGAGCAGACTGCAAATCTTGTCTAGTATAGGAAGTGTCATACCAAGAGTGCATGTTTAAGGAGCTTTGTGTGTTCAAAGCATGATAATTTAAACACTGTCATGTCAATTCCAGTAGATAATCATCACCTTTTCTACTGTTAGAGAACAAAATACTTTACACAAATTGCCCAATAGGAGAAAGCAAGCTGCTGAAAGAACCAGTGAGACTTCTAGGTTTCCACTCCCAAGCCCTGAACTTGGGGTTCCCCTGTCTCTTGACCCTTGCTTTCCCTCCCATTGCTACCATAGAGCTTTGTTCCCAGAAAGTAGAGACAGATCTTGCAATTTCTTGAGCACCCTCTTCATGGTGGGAAAAGGGAGACTACTATTTTTATCTGTCTCCTCATTCCAAAGGAGTTTGTCTTCTGATGGCAGCTCTGGACTGAAAGAGGAAGAGTTCAGCACCTGTTAGCTCTGTCAATGATCAGTTAGTTACAGATGTAAGGAGTTTCCTCAGGTTCCTTATCGAGGATACATAATATTTCTTTCTGTGTACACTAAAGAAAAAAAAGTAATGAATGAACTATGAGCAATATTTATTCCAGTAATGCTATCCTTACTATCTTTCAAGCCTCTCCAGTCATTCTAGAAGCCTATTTTGCAGTAAATCAGAATATTAGGTAGATCTAACTATAGGTTTTTCTGAAAGTTGCAGGGAAGTAGTAAAAGAGGGGACATGGAGTTTAGTAATAAAGTTTTAGGTAAAGTACAGGGCCAGGCAAATGGTTTAAATATTCACCCTCCTTATGGGAGAAATGTTCGAGTAGTCCACTTGGAATATGTGAAGTAAGAACTGAAAAATCATTTCACTGGAAACTGAATTAGACAGAAAATCTTTACAGTTTGTGGGTTTGTTTCCTTGTAACAGACAATTGGACAAGCAGGAGATTGAAAGAAGAGACTCTTCAAAATGTGTGATTAGTAAGAGAGAACTCCTTAAACAAATCTTTTCCTAACTGACAGTTGTTAAAGTTTGGGTTAAGAGCTGAAGCGTGTGAGTTCATCAAAGTATTGGAACAGCCTCGGAGGAATGACACCTTAAAAGCACAATCCAGAGAGCACATCACTGACCTGTAGTGCTTTGGAGAAAACCCTGTATTCTCTCTTGGGTAGTTTTCCTACTTAGTTTTCTTAAGTAGACAGGTTTGAAGGACATTTGATTGCTTCCCTCCTGAGGTACTGTCAATATCAGCAAAAACTCATAGGTAAGAGGCCTTACGTGACGTTTGTGGATGGACAAGAACAGCATTTGCCTTGGCATTACCCTACCTTGCATGTATTCCTATGACAAGTAGTCCCTTTTCTTGGGGATTATTTCTTCCTCTCTCTATGGCTGTCAATGACTGCATACTGTGGTCAGCTTTTCCCAACAGATCATGGATGTGTGAACAAGGCATGAGATTTTAATCTTGGCACAAGAGTGTATTGCCTGCTGAGTTGCCTGTGTGCTTTCAGGCAGTTACGGCCTGTATCAGTACACGTTAAAGACAGCAGTCTGGGGCCAGGTGCTTTTCCTCATTTATCTGGACACTCATGGTTGTGTATGCACTTGCAGCATCATATTTTAAGTTGTGTGGATACTAATTATCTGATGAGGACCTCAAAGACACATCTGCTTCACTTGCTGTCTTCTCTAGTTCCAGATTCCACATCTGGAAAACATTTTTTCAGTTAGTTTGATTCTAAACGGAACCAGCTTTTGAAATACTTTGTATCCTTGAAACTTCCCGGCTGGTGACTTCTAATTACTAATGCACAGGACAACAACATTTTAATTTAGAAAAGACAGTAATGTTTATTGTGAGACTTTTAAACTCTCAGTATCAGGAAAAGACATTTTTCTCAGCTTAGTTAGCTTGTGCAAGTATAGAGCTGTGCAAGAGTTAAACCAGTGTATAATTCTGTGGTTTGATATCTTATTCTGTTTTTAAGTCAGCTTGCTGAAAATGTTTAGCAAATATTTTTGAACATGAACTAGGAGCGTTTATCTCCTGCTTCCAGACGACGTAACTGATTTCCCAAGCTTCCAGATTCAGACTGAGATGAAGTACTTTAGGACATTTGGAAAGATACAAAGATACGTACCTTCCCATATGTTCTAGGCCTGCTGTTTACAGTTGTGTAGGTCTACTTGTGGTCCGAAGAGTTCTTCCTGGCACAAGCTATCTTGTCACGTAGTAGCTGGATTGTTCTTTACCCAAAGGGTACATTTCATAAAAAGAAATTAAAGCTATACTATTTTTATATCACTTTTCCCCATGTGTCTAATTTTTGTAGTTGTCACAGGGATGTTACCTGATTGAGGGAAGTATGAAGCCCAAGAGGAACAGCTAAGCATGAACACTGTCCTATCCTATTGGAAAAGGTTGGAAAACCCTAGAATGAAAGCATTTGCTGTTACAGCTTTTGATTTGCCATATTGTCATGCTTTCATGAGCTGTCATATGGGAGTAAATTATCTAAACAGCTTCTGTCTCAATTTGGGTTGTCTCTTAAAGACAAAAAGAAATAGAAAGTTCTTTTTCCCTTGCAGTCACTTGGGCTCCCTATCACAGATGAGCAGATACAGGAGATGGAAGCAAATCTGGACAACATTGACTTCAAGATGGCAGCGGAGGAAGAGAAGAAGCTGCGTCACGATGTGATGGCCCACGTTCACACCTTTGCCCACTGCTGTCCAAAAGCTGCAGCCATCATTCACCTTGGAGCAACTTCCTGTTATGTAGGGGATAATACGGTAATACAATATTTTCAGTTTCCTGCCTGAAGAGCTGGTGAAACAAAGCTACTTTGCTTACTTGGTAGCTCTTTATAAACTTTTCTTTATAAAATAATATTAAATAGATTTTTCAGACATTTTTATTAGTTTTCCTGTTGAAGTTAATTCCCCTTTTTCCTAGCTACCCTAGGAAGGCAAGCTCCTCTTGCCTTCTTTCGATAGGAAGCAAGATCTGTCTGGAAACTAGCTGTTCCCTAAGCTCTGCTTGCATGTTAAATATTCAAGGATGTAAGAGATCGTGAGTTGCAAACGCACGCAGAAACGTGCAAACTGTCAGTTATGCCAACGGGACAAGAGTTCACTGACTTACAAAACAAGGCCACTTTTGATATATGCAGCACATGAGCTTTCAACTGCTGCTTGGAACCCCTGTATTCATTCAGGATAAATAAAGCTTTTCAGTGGCGAAGAGAATGGATGAATGTGTTAAGTGAAAAAGGAAGTACCACCATTCTACAGAACTGTAAAATGTTTGTGAAAAACCTGTCTAAAATTGAGTGCAAACTAAAGTCTAATTTCTCAGTATATATTGCTGTTCCCCTGTGCCCAAGTCATTGCAACTTCACATCTGTTTTTGTTGTACGAGAAGCTGCTGCATGATTATTTTTACCCTACTCCTTTGCAAGCCTGTTTGGCTTTTAGGTAATACCACCTTCCTTGTGACACTTGGCACCTAGGTATACCTCAGTCTCAAAAGAAGGAGTGGAGATGACTGCTGCCTGATCAGTCCACTTACTTCCCTACTGTCTTTAGCCTACAGTCCCTGCATTTTCTACTTGGGATGAATGATTTAGTCTGTCATTCCATGTGCATCAGGAGTACCTCAAAATAATCATTCATGCCCAGTCAGTGGACGTGGGTCGTCTTCTGCCCAGTATGACTTTCTGTGGATAGTATAGAAGGAACAATGATGGATCCAGCACTTTTGTCATACACAAGTTCACTGCAAGTTCTGATACAAGAAGAAAAGCAGCGCTTTCATTATAAGAGACTTTTGAGCAGACAAAGCATGTTTTAATTATCTGCGTCCTCTCTGAGAGAAGCGATTATGTCTGGTCCTTCAGATATGGCCCAAACTTCCTTTCTTTGCTTCTTTCAGGATCTGATTGTCCTCCGTGATGGGTTTAACCTGCTGCTACCCAAGGTGAGAAGGCAGTTGTGCACAGTGTCATAGAAGTGGGCAGCGCTGATGTCCTCTGAATAGCCTGTGTTTAACTTGGATTTTCCTAAGCCTTGCTGGGAAGCTAGGAGGAGCTGTCTGTTTGAGTTATTCTTAAGAAAGTGAACAGTTATCTTCCTTTCCTTTCTCAAGTCTCTCCCCAAAGCTTGTTTGCTCACTATGGGAATTATAAGCAACTCCTTGTTTATCTGTGCCACAGGTACTAGTTTCAGAAAACAACTGTATTGCTTTCAGGGTCAGCTTAGGCATCCCCTTAACTATATTCCTAGAGGTGTGTCAGCATTTGAGAAGCTATATAATACAATTTTCTGAGGTCATATATGGTGGGAGTGTAGTGCAGTGTTGTCTATCTGACCTGAGTGTCTTGGCACCCAATTTGCCCTGGACTGTACATGTGTCAATTATACCCCAAGCAGCTTTATTTCTGACCAATTCCAGGAATGAAGAAAATACTCAGGGATAAACCAACTGCAGGATTGGATTGGGCACGAGGACTAGACTAGTTTGAGCTGAAGTCCAATCACTTGTATTGTCTCTCGCTTGAGTTTTGTAGCAAGCAAAAATAATGTGCATGCCCTGAAAAATCGAAACACACCGTATTCTACAATTAGAGGGGGTTATTCAAGGATTGCACAGTTGTTGCCCTCCCCTTTTTTTCACAATGTTGTTGTGCTTAAGCACGCTACCTTCTGCTGTAGTTTTTTTCTTCTCTCTCATTCCACCTCTTTTCTATCCTTCCTGCATCTACCAGCTCGCAAGGGTGATCAGCCGGCTGGCCGACTTTGCTGAGAAGTATGCTGACCTGCCTACTTTGGGCTTCACTCACTACCAGTAAGTAGCCATCAGCCTTTACTTTCATTTTGTCAGCTGCTTTCATTTTGTCAGCTGTGCTTTGGTTAAATTGACCTGCTACTGCTTTCTTTCATCCTTCTTTTTCCCACTTCTGACCAGTGGCAGTTGGTACTGCTGGACATCATTAAGACACTGTTGGTGGTTCAGAAGAGGAGTATGTGCCTAACTCCAGCCTTGTCTCAGGAAATCGAACTGTTGTTTTGACTAGCTGTCAGCAGTTGTTTTAACACAGCTTCATAAGGAACAACTTCCTGGCGAACACAGATGTGTAAATTCTGGTGTCGTGATTTAGCCCCAGTCGGCAACTAAGCACCACGCAGCCGCTCGCTCACCCTCCCCCTCCCCGGTGGGATGGGGGAGAGAATCGGAAGGGCAAGAGTAAGAAAACCCACGGGTTGAGATAAGAACAGTTTAATAATTGAAATAAAATAATAATAATAGTAATAATAATGATAATAATAGTAATAATAATTGTAATGAAAAGGAGAACGAGAGAGACAAACAAAACCCAGGGAAAAGAAAACAAGTGATGCAACCGCTCACCACCCGCCGACCGACACCCAGCCAGTCCCCGAGCAGCGATCGCTGCCCCCTGGCTAACTCCCCTCGGTTTACATACTGAGCATGATGTCATATGGTATGGAATAGCCCTTTGGTCAATTTGGATCAACTATCTTGGGCTGTGCCCCCTCCCAGCTTCTTGTGCACCTGGCAGAGCACGGGAAGCTGAAAAAGAAAGTCCTTGACTAGCCTAAGCACTACTTAGCAACAACTAAAACATCAGTGTGTTATCAGCATTCTTCTCATCCTAAATCCAAAACACAGCACTATGCCAGCTACTAGGAAGAAAAGTAACTCTAACCCAGCTGAAACCAGGACATCTGGGCTGTTTCAAAAAGCATGACTGCGAATTGCAGTGAGCCTGTCTTCCAGACACATTTTCTTTATGTTTGTTTTTCTATCAGTTAAGTTAGTTTCAGCTGCAGCTTAAAGGTTTGTTACTGGCTGCTTGTTACTACAGCTACTCTGTCGCTATTGCTGAAGCTTTCTTTTAAAGTGATGATTCCAGGATCCATCAATTTTCATACATCCCTATCTGGATCTCTGGTAAGAACCAGGAAGAATTTCTTCAGCTTAACAGGACGATATCAGTTTCTGTCTTTTGGGAAACTTACACTTCTTGTGCAGCACTTCTTACGTAGAATAGAGTAGAATAGTATTTTCAGGCAGACTACTGAGTCAAAGGACAATGAGATCTAGATAGGTCTGTTGTTGGGGCAGATTAATCGGCTGCTTCATGAAGACAGTTTGCTTTCAGAGGCATTAAACTGTACACCTTGAGGTAAGCCTGGATCTTCTAACCTGGTGATATGGAACACCAGAGGCAGGGAAATTAAGCACACATCATGTCAGACTCAGTGTCTGCCACTTTAAAATTTCTCCCAAAGGAGAGTGGGAGCATCAGGTCAGGTCTCTGATTAATTGTCTTGCAGTATATGCCATGTCAGTTCAATCAGCTCTAGTCCTAGGTTCTTCTTCATCTACAGCTTTTCAGAGGAGTATTCTCTGGGCTCAGTTTTATTTTGGCTTTTGGAAAGAGTACAAAGGAGTATTCAAGAAGTGTATGCAATGCGAAGTTGTAAAAACTAAGGTGAAGAAGGCATTGATACCTTGGCCTTTTCTGTGTCCTTTGTCAGCAGGGCCTCTGCCCCATTTACAAACAGGTCCATGTTTTCCCTAGCCTTCCTTTTGCTGCTCACATACTTGCGGAGGCCTTTCTTGTCGCCTTTCACATCCCACATCAGATTAAACTGCAGGTGAGCTTTGGCTTTCCTAACCTCATCCCTGCAGCGCTGGACGGTTTCTTTGTATTCCTTCTGGATCACCCAACCCTGCTTCCACATCTTGTGTGCTTCCTTTTTATGTCTGAGCTTAATCAGGAGCACCTTGTCCACGAGCATATGCTTTTTTGAAATAGTATAGAGGTTGTCTTTGGCATGTGAATAATTTGAAATATTTCAACTTCTAGGTTCTGCATAATACCCCCATTTTCTCCTCAAAGCATTTGCAGGGGGACAGTGTGGTTGAAGCTTGCAGATACTTATTTCAAGGTGGAGGTCTTACGAAAAATGTTGGCTAACAGTATTGTTAATTATTGCACTTTTGCCCCGAGGCTGATGAATGCGTTTTTATAAATGAAAAGAAGCAGTCCCTTAGAGGAATCATTTAAAATCACAATGTGTCCGCAGATGTTTCTGCACTGAGAAATTCACTCCAGCGCTATAAGTTAGCCGGGATGCCCCCTGTGCCCTGGGCGAGCAGAATTAGGGTCGGGGATAGATGCACCCCCCCGTTTCTCCCAGCCCCCTGACTTCAGTCTCCTGCGGGCAGAGACCCGCGCTCCGTCCGGGCCGGCAGGGGGCGCCCTCCGCCAGCGGAGGCGAAGCGCTGGGGCAGCTGCGGCTGCAGGCGCGGGAAGGAGGGGGCCAGGGGAGCGGGCCCGGGAAGTCGCGTTACTTGCACTGACTGAGGCTTTTCCGCTTGACGGAGTTCTGGAAAAATGCCGTGGAACCCGTTCTAGATATTCTGACTAGTGGGCCTCCGGTCATTTTTATTTAAGAAACTCAAAAGCGGTAGTAGTGAAACATCTTCAGATACCCATTCTCACTTATGTCTTAATCCCTTGACACCTACAGAAACTACAGTTACTGTTTTATCTCGATGTAATTACATCTAATTCCTGAAAAGAACAATCATATCTTCAGTACCATTTGCTGGTGATATATACGTGCTGTTACATCTTCCTGCGTAAGCCAGATCTTTTTAATTTCTGCTCAGAGGAGTCAGAGAAACCAACCTGCAAGGAGGTCTTAACAGTAGACTCAGCAGCAAAGTGTGGTCCTTCTGGAGTTATTGTGCAAATTGTCAATGAGTTGCATTCTGTTCTTGGTTGCTTTCAGACCTGCACAGCTCACCACTGTGGGGAAACGCTGCTGCTTGTGGATTCAGGACTTGTGCATGGACCTGCAGAACCTGGAGCGGGCTCGGGATGACCTGCGCTTTCGGGGTGTAAAAGGCACCACTGGCACTCAAGCCAGCTTCTTGCAGCTCTTTGAGGGAGACCATAGTAAAGTAAGTCAGACAGCCCAGGGCATAGACTTGCAGTCTTTGCAATTCTCCTCTGTGGAATGCTGTTCTGTTTGGGGGAACATGGAGATTCCGGCATCAAATTCACAAGGTCACTGCGATCCCTCTGGGGCCCACTGACAAGGCCCTGTGTGAAAGTGAGCAGAATTTGGGGATGAGGTACTTCCCAGCAAGCATAACATTTGTTGACAGTAAACTGAGAAGACCAAAGAATCCTTTTTGCTGTTGCTGACCTCCCTGAGTTGTTGCATTCTGAGCCCTGTTTGTTTTTTTCTTCACCCTGAGGTTGAAGAGCTGGACAGATTAGTGACTGCAAAGGCAGGATTTAAGCGGTATGTAACAAGCGTGCTTAGTCACCTAAATTTGGTGTTAACAAAGTGCGAGTCCTGCTGTCCGTGTTGGCCCAGATTCCCCTAGCTGCCAAACTGACATCTGTGCTGCTTTTGACTTATCTCCCTTCGCCATCTTCCATTCTCAGTCGCAGCTTCCCGCAGGAAACTTCACCTCCTAAATAGGCTACTTCTGCTTGCCTCCCTGTCAAAGCACAGCTGTCCATTTTCCCTCTGCTTTTCTCTCTCCCATCTGCATGCTGCCCAAAATTGACAGCCTGAATCCAAAGTTGTTCTTGTCAGGGCAGAATGACAACCCTCCACTTTAAGAGCCATGTCACTCCTTGCTCAGAGTCTTGCAGTATAGTTGTATCTGTCTGGAGCACTCAACTTCTGTGCTTATTTTTAGGGCTTATATGGTCACAGGGCAGACCTATAGTCGCAAGGTGGATATTGAAGTCCTGGCTGTGCTGGCCAGTCTTGGGGCATCTATACACAAGGTGAGCATGCTATTTGTATACATTGGGAAGAAGGGGAAACATTTTAGATCTTGAAGAGAAGGTATTCATGGTGCCGAACGCTGTTCTTGAGAAATACTAATTGGTGTTCCTTGTTCAGCTGTTCTCTTTGTGATCGCGTAAATTCACTGCTGGTTACATGCCTAGTAATCAAACTTCAAAGATCTTAAGACCAGTGGCAAATAAAGCAAGTTTACTGAGCAGATTCTAAGATGGGTTAACAAATCCCACACCAGATATTAGTCTAATCTATGCTAAATTGATCCAATTAGAGTAAATGTCTTTCCTAGTGGTGTGCGAGTTTTTAAATTTCACCATTTGCTCCTAGTTAATTGCTTCTCTGATAATGGTGTTATTCTCTCTGTCCTTGTGGATTCTTTTCATTGATTTATTTGTGTTCCCTCCCTCCTCCTCTTGGGCGAAAGTGATCTGTGGTATTTTCTTCTGGTTTAGTTTTGTAGGCTGGCTGGTTCAGTGAGCACACATTATCTGTGTTTGCAAATCACTGTGTAATTTTTTTATGCATTTTCACTGTTCCCGTCTGGTAACTCTTCCATTCCCTGCAAACATTTGCCCTTCTCAGAGTCCTGTTCTAATACAGTAGACACCTTTTTTTTTCCTTCTGCTTTCTTGACTGGGATTTTTAGGCCGGGAAGTATTATTGCAGTGTCATTTTTTTTTGTCAAATTTTTCACTGTGTCTCCAGTCTACTTATCAGATGCAGATGCAAACACTTCTCCAAGAACACTGACAAGAGTATATATTGGTGTGTGTTAGTTTGGTTCTGTTTGTTAATTTCTTGGGCTTTTTTTCTAGATTTGTACTGACATTCGTCTTTTGGCCAACCTGAAGGAGATAGAGGAGCCTTTTGAGAAAGACCAGATTGGTAAGGGGTGGGAGACATTTCTTGGACCGGTGCGTGTATCTTTTTTTTATGTTGGTGCAGCCTTTTAAGCAAACTTAGAAATATCACTGACAGAAGTTGCTTTAAATTAACTGAAGTTTGACATTGTTAGTATTTTGGGTCCTTTTTAAAGAAAAAAAAAAATGCACTTTACCCAAAGGTTTCTGGATATTAAGTAATTAAAATCAGATTTGTATTTCTGCACTTCCTGGGTTTGGGGGGAGAGCAGAAGCAGTCATGTATTCCCCACAGAGGAAGAGTTGGGTCTGAGGAGTACTTAGCATTTTCCATTTCTCATGAAGCTGACTGGAGCTGTAGGTTTTCAGCTTGACTCTGCATCTTATTTTTTATAAACAGACAAATTTGGAACAATGAAACTAGGCTGGACCCTTGCCAGAAGAATACCAATGATGTGATTCTGACGTTGTAGAAGGGGAGAAAGAAATGTAGAGTTTTGGCTCTCGGCTGGAAGAAAGTTCAAGCAGGCACCCTAAATAGTTGCATAGGATTGAATTGGCAAATTAAGCCTTAGTCGTATTTGTTGCTTGAATCATTCTACATTCTATGGTTGGTTTTGATATCCATTCACCAGAGCAACAGGCAGCAGTATAAGTATCTGACTTTGAAGGACAATGTTATTGAGCAGATGGGGTCTTGAACACAGCTAAAGTTGCCATGGGTAGCCTAGAGAGACAGTGCTAAATACTGCATTAAAAATTAAGTCAATTTGTTCTTTTTATGTGGTAGTACTACTTCTGTTTTGCAGAATTGCAAAATGTCTTCTCACTTTTTTCTCCCCACAGTTGGATGCTTCTAATCTGAAGGGGGGAAGTGTGGTGGTGTCATTTTCTTTATTCCATTTTGTCCTTAGAAAATCATCATGTTTTGAGGCTTTAGTCAAAAACATGATTCCCGACACATTTTTCTTATCTGGGGGAGGACCTTCACCTCTTCTTCCTGAATGCGCTACTTCTATGTCCTGTTTCCATCACTCTTTCTCCTTTCACAGGTTCAAGTGCTATGCCTTACAAGAGGAATCCAATGCGTTCAGAACGCTGCTGCAGCCTGGCTCGACACCTAATGACTCTGGTGCTGGATCCCCTCCAAACAGCCTCTGTGCAGTGGTTTGAGCGAACGTTGGATGACAGTGCCAACAGGTTTGTTTAGATCGTGCATTGCAGCAATTTCAGAAGGTCTTGTGCAGGAAGGTCTTTTGATGTGTTTAGAAAATACTATTTTTAAACTAAAATCACAAGTTACCACCTTGATGAAAAGCAGTCTCAATAGAATCTAGACACCACAAATTGGTTTCCTCTCTTAAGATCAGATGAAAACTGTTAGATTTTTTTAATGTCAAGGTCTGCAAAGTAAACCAGCAGAGAGAGGGAGGGATGCAAAAGCCATGGTAATAAATCGCTCTCGTAGTCTTCCTGTTTCAACAGCATACTATAGCAGTTCTTACATTTCTCAAATTTTCCTCCCTGTCTGTTTTGAATGTGTTTTTTGACCCTGCTTCTCTTCACTTCTTAAAGAGTAATTCAACATTTTATCTGTATTCCTTTAACCCTCCAAATAATCTAAAGAAACTTATTTTCATCTCTTTGTAAAGTGGTGTTCTTTACAAGTAGTTCAGATCGTAAAGAAAGAGCACAAACTTTTTTTTTAAGTAATATTTCATGAAAACCTGTGCAGGTCTTTTAGATATTACTCAGCAAACTTTGCTTTGCTTTCTGATTCTTCATTATGACTATTTTGAGATGAGCAAAAGTTATCTATAATTATTTTCAAGTAAATTATAGCAATTAAATTCAATGCTTCCATCATCTAGTTAGTACTAAATTTGCATAAAGCTCATATTTACCTTTGAAACGTTTTAGTTTCAAAGTAGTCTTCTGTTGCTGAATTTGATCTCCTAGAATCTTAGATATCTTTAGATTTCTAAGATCTGATCTTTAGATTTCTTCAGAAGTCTTTAGATTTCTAAGATATGGGGCTTGTGGAACAATGAACAACAGCAGTTTTGGCTATAGACTAGAGTTCAGATTGTTGATGAGAAAGTTATTTTAAAAATGTCTCCACAAACTAGAGTTCAAATTGTTGATGAGAATGTTATTTTAAAAATGTCTCCACAAACATAATGTCTGCATAAAATTTCATGAAAGCATAGAAGATCTTTTCCCAAAAGGACTTTACTCCACAGCTGCTAGTCTTTTTAAGAAAAGAACTGCATAGGCAGCAGAAAGCAATGTAAGCAGAAAACAAATTTAAGAAATTGGATACTGTTTGATATGGTGTGTTTATTTTCCAATAGCTACCAAGTGCTGAGAGATGTACTGGAATGTTTCAAATGTTTTTTTCATCTCATCTAATAGAAAGGGTCATTTGTCCACTTCATAATCCAACCAAAAAATTCTGTGCCTTGGATTTTTCTTTTTAAAGCTATAGTGTTTTGAAAAGAGGGCAAGCCAGAGAAAATGCAATCATCCTACAAAACAGCAAAGTCCTTTTGAAGACAGTGCGATAGAATTGGGGCCCTTAAATGTAGCACAAGGTTCAAGTACTAGTATATTTTAAAAGATCACAGTTTAGAATGGGCCAGGCACTGCTGTCACAGATGGATGATGCTGTAATTGCTGCACTGTGACACAGAGCCTTTTGCCTGATACAGCTTAGTCCCCATTACTTCTGTCCTTTCCTTCTTTTCCTTTTTGTCATTCGTTTTTTGTCAGGAGCCTCCTTTGTGACCAGGAGCTGGTCTCTTGGAGGAAGCCCCCACCAAATGCATGGATTACTTTGAAAGTTCCCCACTAAGCACAGCCAGGCACAGCATGACAGTGCAGCATGTCTTACTCCTGGAGTGTAGGATCAGTAGACAGGGCAACACAGAACCCAGGGGAAGATAGTCTTATGTGTTTGCTAGCTCTGTAAATTGCTGCCCTCTTCCTAGCTGTGTAATCATTGAATTATCTTGGAGCTTTCTATGTGTGCCTTTACCCTTTCTCTATTGACCAAAAAAAAAAAACAAGAAACAAAAAAACAAAAACAAAACCACACACAAGAAATCACAAAACCTGGAACCCTCCCGTCTCCCCAGCTTGAGAGCTACTGCTGTAAGATGTTCTTTAGCTTTCCTGGTTGTGACCTTTAAGCAACAAGAAGCACCTATAAGGAGAACAGTTCCAGCTTTAGGGCCACAGTAACGCTATTTACAGAATTATTTACAGAAACTAGAGAGCTGGATCTGAGGTAGACTGGAACATGGCCTTTATTGCTAACTGGGGCCCTGGGTATGTGTGTTTCATAGGCGCGTGTGTCTGGCTGAGGCTTTCCTCACAGCTGACATCATTCTGAGTACACTGCAGAATATCTCCGAGGGACTTGTGGTATATCCAAAGGTAAAGCAGGAGATAATGTGTGCAGTGTTGCATCCTTGATAATGCTGCAGCTATGCCAAAGCGTATAAAAATCCTCCTACTCAAAGGATTACATTTTTATCTGTTAGTTCAAATGGTTTCTGAATTTTGCTCTCCATTCTCACTATATTCTCACTGTTTGCAGGACAGACATGAAAGGGTACTTGTTGATGCTAAAAGGTAGTAAACTAAAAATTTCTCAAAAAGGATATTTTTCCCTGAACTACACAATGTATCTGTAGAACTTACCACCAAAAGATACTGTCAGGGCAGATCTCGTACAGTCCTGTAACTTACCTACAGGTTAAAAAAAAAATTCATTGTACATCTTTTCCACAGTAATGTCCCTTACAAGATATACATTCTAAGTATTTTCAGTTTCAATACCTGGATTTCCATAGCTAAGTTCAAAAAGATAAGTTATCTTTGCATCATTGTCCAGTCCTGGAGATTCAAAGGGAGAGGAAAACTTCACTGGGAGTCCCAGTTGTGTACAGAATTGCTATAATGCTGTTTCTTTTTTCTGTTTGTTTTGTTTTGTTTAAGGTGATTGAGAGGAGGATCCGGCAGGAGCTGCCATTCATGGCCACAGAGAATATAATCATGGCGATGGTGAAAGCAGGGGGCAATCGTCAGGTACAAATGCAGTCAGAAATACCTTTGTT
>VYZW01049629.1:45754-111655 GCA_013401315.1 Balaeniceps rex
GGGGGAGGGAGGGGGGGAGGGAAGGGAGGGACCCCCCCTCCGCAGCCCCCGGGCAGGCTCCCGCTCACCTGCTGCGCTGACGCAGGGTCCGGGCTCCGGCGAGTGACTCATGTTGTGCACAGCTTCGTCGTCAGGCTCGGCTGGGTTGGCTGGGGCACGGTCTCCCTGCGGGTGTGCTCTGCCTGCTCCCCGCTTCCCCAGGCTTTGCTTCCTCCCCCCTGCCCCAATCCCTTCTCCCTCCAGCTCCCCGGGATATGCCTCTCCCGTAACCTGCCTTTTCTCCTCTCCGCGGTTGTGACTCTCAGGTGGTCTCATCCGTCCAGCTCTGCCATCCTCATTTGCCCTCCATGCCTGCGTCTTTTCGGAGGTGCCCCAGAGGAGAGACGGTCTGTCTCCTGTCTGGCTGGGAGGAAGGAACAGTCACGAAACAGAGATGGAAATATGGCAGTATTCTCTAGGCAGTGGGCATAAATAGACACGCTGCAGGCCCTGTGATTGTCAGCTGTAATAAATGTTAGAAGGAAGTCGAGAGACAAATATAATTTCTCGTATCCGGTGATGTAAATTCAAGGGAGTGAGGAACCGCCGTGACACGGATTTAAATCTCTTTGCAGGCAGTGGTTGTGGGCTCCGGGACAGCTGCTGACTCTTCACAGAGCTGGTAAGGGCGGGACAGGCAAATTTTCTTCCCTGTGTCTGCTTTTCTTCCTTCCTAATTTTTTGAGGGGTGTTAGAATTTAGACAGGTACTTTCCTTCTAAAGAAGTAGATTTTAGTGTTGGTGTGGGGGTTTTTTATGTGATGTCATAGCTTCTTACTTCATGATGTCTCAGCCTTACTCTGTATGGCTTGCTGTGATGTTTGGGTGGGGGAGAGTGGTGGGAATAAAGTAGTAAAAGTGTCTTGAGGAAATGGAGGATCCTTTAGTGCTAATAGGAGGGGAGAGAAGCAGTCTTGCTGGAATTAAGAACAGTAGGTGTGCAGTAGTGAGAGGCTGGATCTTAAAATCACTCCAAGAAGGAGTGGGGCACTGCTGTGCTTTTGCCGAGATGTTGATCAGAATACAGTTGCTTGCTGGATAATCTGAATTCTAGAGTAGTTTTTCAGCTGCTACAGAGTCTGGTGTCCTGGAAAGAAACAGTCACTGGAATGAAGATCTATTTCATTATGTATTTCCGGATCCGCACGCTGTGTGCCTGGCTTTCCCTATGCAGAAACAAAGGTTGGATTCCTACCCTGGAGAATTCACAAAGTAAAAGGGAAGGAAGGAAGGGTGTGAGAAGAGGCATGATGTGTAATTAAAGAGGTCAGGGTGGGGACTGTTTGCATCATGTTAATATAAAGTTATTTAACTTTATATGTTAATTCTGTATTTAATAGATTAAAATGACAGGTGCTACCTTTCTTAATTCCTGTTTAGGATAATGTTTTGATAATGTGCCTTGGTAATCTCAGGGAGATGTCATTCATAGTGACGCTTCCTCAGAAGAAGGGTGAAGGGAATCCATGAGGGGCAGCAGAGAGGAGGTGCATATTTCTGGAGGGAGTGCTCTGGTCAGGGGATGATAGAGTTAGCATCAGCGAATGAGGTGAGGGAAATACTGCACACCTGCTCAGGACTGAAATGATTCTCCAATTCTGGGGTCTCTGCTAATGTCATTTAGGTTTTTCTTCTTTGCTGTGCTTTTAACCTGTTGCTTGCTTTCCTGCAAGATGGTATCTTTTGCAAATATCAGTGTTCTAAAGGACCTTGATGATCTTAAAAGATAGGCAATAATCAAAATATTTAGCTTTTAAAAATCAGTCTCTTACCTGATGTGGCATGATAACAGTAGAGATTGTTGGTTAAAGGTTCTATATGAAATGAGCTGCCAGTCTCAGTCCCATTCTTAGTGAATTGGTTTGTGTGTTGCAAAATTGCTTACCATGTTTGGTGTTCGGGATGCTTTAACAAAGGAATCGGTGAGTTTGCCCCTCCCAAGTGATACCGCATTTGAGGTCGTAACTGTTTTGGAAATGATTGGGATGATGTCTGTCTTCCTGGCTGTTAATTGCAAGCCTCTCACCAAAACACAAGAAGGAAAGAAAACTTTAAAACAATAAATCTTAAGGAGTGTTGCAACTTTATCTTCAGTGGTAAAGGTAAGGCACCTTATATTTTGGTGTATATGGTCCTACAGCTCTTCCAGCTAGACCAGTGGTGATCCTAGTTGGGGATCTGTATCACACTGGTTATCCTAGGTCCTATCCTAGCTCAAATGGATAGGATATAGAGGTTTTCCAATTGTCCAGCAGGATGAGGTAGACAAATAGCTTCATTGTATGTCATGAGTGCAGTGTCCCAAATGTCCCTCAAGAGATGGAGAGGTGTTGGCACTTCAGGTTTGTATCCTCAGCAACACAAAGACTTGTTTAAACATATTTTTATGCCACCTTTCATCACACGGTCAAGATTTTAGATACATAAAGGGTATGTATCTGCCTTACACAGGGTAAGTATCTGGGAGTGTTGGGGAAAATCTCACTTGTCAGCTGTGTTACTGTTGATGCCAGGTAGGAAAGAGGAGGATGTTGTCCTGCCACATTTGTTTTGTCTCTGAGGAAGTCTCGGCTTTTTTTAAACTGGAGTGCAACAAGTTATATTGGTAACAGAGCAATTTGGTTTCTGGCCTAAGGGAAAAAAAAACCCTAGGAGAAATGAAAACACACTTGTTTTATGAGATAGGAGAAAGAAGATAGCATATTGGTATTAGTATGACTATGAGAACTGTTGTCACTGCCCAGTCAGTGCATTATTTCTTGGCTGGGAAGTACCTGATGATTCAGAGAAGAGAGAAAATGTCCATAACCTGGCAGCCCTTTTGTTCTGGAAAATAAATCTTCCTAATGCCCAGAAGCAGGAAATATCGGGGTGGTTGTCTTGTTTGTTACAAATGTTAATGATCATTGTATATTTTGCATTTTTTTCTCCAAGTTATCTGTGCCTATAAATTTCTGCAGGAGCAAGATCTAAGTAGTCTAACATGACATGCTAGATAAGAGCTTTGCAAACAGTCCTGAGAGCTGTTTTGGGTGTTACTAGCCTCTTCAGAAAGTTGAGTTCTGAAAAGACAGAGCCCTAAAGGAGAAAATTCTTGAGTGCTCTAGGATATACTTTGCTTAAAAAGCTCTTTTCTGGAGCCAAATGAAGTGGGACCTGCTTAGAGTCCTGCTAGGCAGATTGACTCTTTTTGCTAGTACTAGAGCAAATAGTAATACAACAGAGCTACAGGAGTGTGACCTGAATCTAGCCTTTCTTGCGCCTCACCAAAAGAATGGCAAACCCTGACAGCTAAAGCTTTGCAGATCCCTTGGAGGCCATGTCAAGGAAGAGCCATTCTTCAGGCTGTTGTTCCTTTGTCACTGGGAACAGTAGGATGAGACCAGTTTGAGAATCAAACTTTCACCTGGAGGGTGCCTGCAGGGCTGGCTCTGAAGGTGACGGAGAGAGCCTTGGATGGCACTGCTTGTCACTGCTCAGGATAGCAGTGGTCGTATAAAAGACGTCATAATATCTGTCTTTCAATAACTGTCAGTAATGTCTTTCAACCTTTCTTTGATTGGTATAACCCTGCATCTCTAACAGAAATATTTCCTTTCAAACTTCTGTATAGCAAATGAGACTGGACAGTTGCCATTACCTTCCACAGACACCTTACACATAGTTTGCAGACTTGCAGAAGTTCATGGACCAGAAGGTAAAAATCACTTCTGGAGAGTTTTGGGGAAAAGGAGTTTCCACAGAAGTGCCCTGGTCCTGCACTATGGTTATTTGGGTGAAAGTGTCCATTTACTGTGCAGAAATTTACTCTCATGGAAGAGATGTTTGGGGCCCCCTTAGACATTAATCAGAAACCTTTAGATTATATTTCCATAGTAGCGTTTAATGTAGAATCGCCTTCACCCGAAGACTAGGGTGATTGCAGACCTGTCTTTTGGCATGCATGGGTTTTCGTCCCTCTATGTTGGAAGCAAGGAGAATTTTGCTGTGCAGCGAGAGCGTACATCCTGCTAGTTTGTATCCTGGCCTTTTTTTCCATCCTCATTCAATGCAGACTAAAAAAAACAACAACTGTTGTTCCAGTGCTTGATCTCTTGTAATCCTCCTGTGTGAGATGGGAGGAGCACTCTATATTCTCATCACATTCCTCTCGCCACTCAAATAATGGGAGCACTGGGAAGAGGGAAACTCCTCCTCCTCTGATCCCAAGGGTCTTGGCAAACAAGAGGTTCTCCACTACAGTACAGTTCATGCTTAGCAGGCACCAAGTGTCTGCTGTGTAAGGATAGACACCATCTGCTTTCCAGGGCTAAAAGTGGGGTAGCTCGTGTTAGCAACACAGGGAATCACCAGAGCTGTAAGTAAGTTTGGTTCTGGGGTTTTGTTTTTTTTTTTTTTTCCCCCCATGAGCCACATGGGGGAAGCCTTTGTTATCTCCAGATTTCAGAAGTAAGAGCTTCAGTCTTTTCCTCTAAAAATCAGCTGTCTGCTTTGGAGCCAGATAATTAAAAGGCAGTTCTGCTCTGAAAAGAAAATACACGTTGATATGTAGGATATCTGTGTTCTACATAAGTAGGTGTTGTGTAGGGGTTTTTTAGAGGCAAGCTTGACACGTTGAACTATGATCAGGAAGTCCACCTGCGGTTGGTCTGTCCAATGCGTAAGCGGTAGGAACGAGGATTCTGCTTTTTCACATCCTTATTTTCAAAATGGAGATGAAATGGATAAGAAACTGGAAGTTACTTGTTCTGTTCCTTTTATATAACCTGGAAGTGGCTCAGCACCTTCAGCTCCAGTGGGGCGCTCTCTGTCGTTACAGCAGGCAGGCTTGCTGGACGCCGATCAGGGCAGGGAGCAGATCTGTTGCATGGAAGTACCTTTTAGTTACACTTCTGCACAGAATTACATTTCCAGTGTGGCCAGGAGTCTACAAGGTGCTTTATGGTAGGAGACACAGAGTTCCAATTTACTTTTTGTTGTCTCTGTTATGTGTCACTCTAATAGTGCCCTGGGGCAGATGGGAGGAGGCACTTTGCCCTGCCACACTCCTGAAGTCGGTAGGTGATCCCAGTTGGTGACTGGGCAGCACTGGAGTCCTGAGTGATGCCTCTGCAGCCAGTGACATGACGCTGTCAGCAGCTTGCCACCCTTCTTGCCTGCCCACCTGCCTCTGCAGGGCTGTCACAGCCTTCACCTTTGCTGCTTTCCAGGTCTCGCATCCCCCTTTCTAGGCCTGCCGTAGGCTTTTATTTTATCTCTGATTCACTTTCAGTGCTACGAGAAAGTGGGCTGAGGGTATTTAAAGTCCCCCAACTTTTCATTCCAAGCCATGTGGTAGAAAGCAAGCATGAAGGCTACCTCAGCACCTCCCTCCTGCATTTGTAGTGTGTTGTTCAACACTCAAAGCAATGTGAGGCTGGTCAGATAAATAAACAGATAGTTCCTGGGATGACCCAGGTTCACCAACACCGTATTGACTCCTTAACCAGTTGGTGTGTGTCAGTGTCTGCGTGGGATTCTGCATCACTTAAAAATCCAGGGTGTCAGGGTGCAAGGGGCAGAAATCATCTGCATCTTGTCCACCCCTTGGTCATGTGCGCGGCTATGCTTTATTCACTTACCTACTTGTTTGTGAAGCTGGAGTTTTCTTCTGACTGTACATGTGCAAAGCAAATATTGACTCGTGGGACCAATGGCATTTGCAGCTCTGGGATATGCCTTTGCCTGACCTCAGGGTGATACTGATGGGGGAAGGGGAGGCAAAAGGCTTCCTGCTGAGACCTCCCCTTGTGCACTTCATTGGGCAAGTCAGGATTTTAATTAGGAAAACAAAGCTTTCCAGGTGTGAGGGGACAGAAATGAACTGCCTGATCCAGTGCAGGGTCTGATTTTTGTCTGATTTCTGAAAGAGGAAGAGTCAGTCTAAATGTTAAATTGGATGCAATCTACATGGGATTTTAAAAGCTGAGCTGGAAGAGGCTTCTAGAACTAGACCTAAGTGTGTGGCCTCTGGATGAGTACTGTGGCTTTGCAATCGCTTTTCTCTCTTCCAAAACATACTACTTTTTTTTTTTTAAATAAAGGAAGAGAATAGAAAGCAATGGAAACCAGCTTACAGTCCAGAGGTGGCAGTGGGATTTACTGTGTGCAATGTCACTTCATGTTCAAATTAAGCGTAATGGAAAGCAGAGTTTTTCCCCGTGCTAGCTTACTGTTAGAGGAAGTGCTGTATACGCTGTTCCTATGATAGTGGATGAAAATCATTCTAGAAAGAATTGTTATGCTTGTTCTGGTCCTTCTGATGATGTTCACTGACGACTCCTGCATAGTTACTAGTTGTAACGTTTTCAGCATACAAAAACATTGCTTTGTAAAATGTTCATCTTCTGCACAGTCTGTCTGCTAGAGGTACGTTGCTTTTTTGGTGGATTCTTTGTTGTTGTTGTTGCTAAAATCAGCAGGGGAAGAACGCTCCTGGGAAGGAGTTTCTGTCCCAAAATAAGGATCCTACTGAAAGGCTCTGGACAGTGTCATTTCATGCCTAGCACATCCAGGCGCTACTATAGCAGGCTTAAGTGGAGATCACATGGCAAAAGAGGCCAAGCAAGTAAAACATAGGCAGCAGGAGATTGTTATCTGATGTTTGCAAGAAGCCAGGTAATTGAAATCTCTCATATCACAGCTGTGTGGAAGAGCAAGTGTGTCCAGAGGAGGCTTGATATTGCCAAGTGGAAGTAAATTTGCAGGTCTCCTTTGCAAACATCAATTTCTAAAGGACACCTATGCTGGAAAAGAAACTAATTGGATATAATCCTGTGCGGTGTGTATTTGCAACTCCGACAAAGGTGTTGCAGCTGGAGTGCTTCAAATAGCTGTACCTGATGCTGACTGCATGCTTCCCTCGCAGCCTTCTTTTTCAGGTACGCACGCTGTCATTATAGCTGTCTTCTAGCAGGCTGGAATCAGTGGCAGTGTGATTTGTTTTAGAGTCTGAACTCAAAAAGTAAAGCTGCAAATAACAGGTACCATTTGCATTTTAACAAAGAATGTGTTTCTTTCAAAGTGTGAAGACTACCTGTTGTGTGACCAAAATTGCTTCATGTAGGAAACTTAAATTGCCTTTAAACATGGGAGATGCTTCTTAATGCGTGGGTGAAAACTGGTTTTAATTTTAGAGTTCTGAGGGTTTGGGAGTTGCCATTAATATTTGTTGGATCTGATGTGTTTTTTCCTTCGTATCCCTTACTGTTGCTCGTTTTCAGAAGTGTGTACTGTGCAAATAACCCAGCTAAGTTAGCTGTGTTAATGTAATTTCATGTAATTTCATGCATGCAATTTCACAGGCTTTGTGGGACTCCCTTTTGTTACTTGCTGTCTCCTAGCTAGGACAGTTTGAGAGTTGCTTCAGGTTTTATCCCTCAGTCAAAGGAAAGAACTTGTATATCAATCCCATATGCCAGATCTCCTCCTCCTCCTCCTCTTCCTCCTCCTCTTGGCTTGCATTGGGTGGTGCCTGGCTGTGCCAGGGAACCTTCCTCCCAGTTCCTGTGATGCTTTACTGGAGGCAGAGTGGGAGTGGGGAGAAAGAAGGGTGATGAAGAGCTACAGGGCTGGCGTAGTGGCCTCAGCACCTTCTCTTGGAGACACCTGGCTCAGTGGGCAGTCCCCAGCACACCACCTCCATGTGCTGCAGCAGGAGCTTTCTCTTGATGTGATTCACACTCCCCACCCTGCCCTTCCGCACACCCTTGTGCCAGAAGCAACGTGAGCCTCCTGCTCTCTCTGGGCCCGGTCCCAGATGGGTGCTTGCAGGAAGGTTTCTATAGGAACGAGGGGCAGGAAAAACCTGCCCACCAAGTTCAGTGCTCTGATGTCAGGGACATTAGAGGGCAGGCAGCAGGCAGGGGAGTGATCTCCAGCAAGGCGGAGGCCAGCTTGCGATGACGTGGACAAGGGAAGGTGTTCCCCTCTGCTACACCTGTCCTGGGACGAGGAAGGACTTTCAGCCTCAGCACTCTCCTGCCCTACTTCCCGAGCACCGTGGTTAATTCACTTGTTATGGGGTGTTTTCTCATCTACATATGTAGCACACTGGCCTGGCTCCTCTGTAGCAGGTCGGTTCAGCAGTGATTGTGCGTGTGATGAAGGTTAATAATGACCGAGGGGGATCAAGCTTGAGGCACTGAGCACGGATTCAGAGCACAGCTAACAAGAAGCATGGCAGAAGTACCACGTGGCTGAAACAGTGACTGTGTTCCTACTAAAAGTCATTGGAAACAGGGTGAGGGAAGACGGGGGAGAAGGGCATATTGCAGGCTCAGGAACAGAGCAGCTGTGGTCACAGGGAGGTGATAAGCCTGAAAAAAAGCATCAAAATACATTCACAGCGATGTTGAAAGGGGAATAAGTATTGTCAGCAGATTCACCTGCTTGGTGTGCATGCTGTGTGCGTTCCCATGTAAAATGAGTGTGCAGGTGCTCATTTTGTAATTCTTGTTATGTCTTCAGCTATTGAGGGAAAAGTTGATGCTAAGAGAACAAGTGGGGCTAGAGTGATGGGCAGGATAGAAGAGCATTTATAGAACTTGTGGGTAAGCGACTGACCATTGTTACTTCTCAGAAACAAAAGCTGAACTTTTTCTTGTTTGTTTGTTTGTTTGTTTTCTTTTTGCCCTGAGAGTTGGTGTCAGAAGATCAGAGTGTCTGGTCATCCATGCCAGCCTTTCTCATGCAGAGAACTGTTTAAATCTGGGAGGAAGAAGCCTTATCATTTGTAGTCTCAGACACAGACGCTTTTTTTATGCTTTTGCAGTGTTTTACGACTGCTTATCTTGGAGTGCTGTAGCAAGCCACTTCCAGGCTGCAAGTGCTCACTGGAAAGCTCACTGAGATGCAAAGGCAATATAACCTTGTACTATTGAGCACTATAAACAACTTGGACAGGGCCTGCTGGATGAATCCTAAAAACCTTCTTTTAGTGGTTTGCAGTCATAAGTAGCTTTACTGAAAAGGGGAAGCTGGAAAACCCATCCCAGACGTGCAAATGTTAGTTTCTCCCAGGTTCTTTCCCACGTAAGTGCGAGTGACTGATGTATCCCAGCACTGGCTTTAGCTGCTTAGTAGAGGTGACTCTTGCTGTCTCCCACACACAGTTATAAGGTTGATCTTAAAGTCCAAAATATCTCTCTCTGATTACTGAACCATTCCATTGTTGTCCTGGAAAACCCCTATAAAAATCTGTGAACTGGCATCAGGAAAGTAAGGACGGGAGCTATGTGGGCTGTTTCATCATCTGAGCTCTGTCACCAGATTTAGTTTAGAGGAGCCTGGCTCCTGGCTCATTACAGAGGTACTTGATTGCATGTTGTCCATAGCCTAGTCCAGTTCATCACAGAAAATCCTCGTCAGAAGCTTTCCCAGCTCCCTTCAGGGAGCTATATTCCACTGCCTAATATACTTTGCTATTGTGATGCTACCCCCAAAATCTTTCAGGCTTATTGCATCTAACGATACCCCCCCTATACCCTTTTCACCATTCCAGTCCCATCTCCATGAGCAGTGTACAGGACTCACGATATGTGATGGAAAAGGTAATGAAAGTTGACTTGGGTTTTGACATTCTTTCAATCAGCAATGCTGTTACTGTCACAAGGAATTTGGTAAATGACAGTGTGCTCTTTCTAGCTGATGGGTAGGTATGAAACCAAGAGGAAGTTCCAGTCTCTGGAATTTAATTTTCCTGTGGGGAACTTAAATACTAAGGGATTTAATTTTCCTGTGGGGAAGTTGTGTGCGAGGGGTCTGTCTGTCCCCCACCATGTTCTTAGATGCTAATTGAATTCTCTCATCACCATTTTTTTTTTCCTTTTTATAACAGGATAGTGACCTCTCACCTCTGAGAACAGCATTTCTGGACCTGCTGACAGCCTCTGCTACTTGGACTTACCTAGCGCAATGTCAGGTGAGCAGACAAAAATGGACACAGTATCTTCTTGTTTGGTTGCTTTTTCTTTCTTCAGCTACAACTTAATAAAAGAAAGTTACTGGTCCCAAGAGCCATTCTTTACATTAACATACTGTCTGGTCAAGTTGGGGGAGAGGAAACTGCCCCACTTTTTGTGACCCAGCTGCCTTTTCCTTCTTTTACCCTGTGCTGAAGCCTGCAGAAACTGCTTCAGTCATTGAACACCAAGGAAGAAGGAGGTTGAAATGTGGTGTACCTCCTCCATTTTTCATAAGATTTGCTTGGTTATGTTCTCCTCCCAAGATTTCCCCCAAAGTGGGTGGCTCGCTTATGATCTGAGAGATTTTTGCTCTATGATGGTAGCTCTAGGGCAGGCAGAAGGCTGAAGAAGTACTGGAGTTCAACTGTGGACTACTGAACTTTACTAAAACTAGGTCTCCTCCTTCTTACAGTGGCCAACTTTCCCACCCCATATTTTTGTCTAAACCTTCCTTCCTGGTCCAGCTGGTTATTGCAGGGCATATGACCCTGAGGGAAACTATACTTCAAAGCCAAGTAAACCTTTTTCTTGGTGATGCGCACAGTGGAAGACCTGGGACATGTTTCTCTGCTTCAATTGCAAAACTTGATGTGTGCTTTTACTCCAAGGGAAGCTATTCAGTGGGACACTACCTGAGACTGAAAAGTGCTTATCTTGAACACAAAAGCCCAAGATGATAGGCATGCTTTCATTCCTGCAGCTCTCTGTACGTGGTCTGGCAATATTCCAGCCCTTCTGGAGCAAAGGGAGCAGTTGAGCATCTTGCTGAGGGCTCTGATTTCCCATTTTGGTGCCTGGGTGACAAAGCTTCAGGGAACTCTGGGGTGCCACTGGTGCTGGGGTCAGTGCTTCTGTGGGAGGCATTTACTTCTCAATAATATTTTTTTTTTTTTTTTAATGGTTCCGCTGGCTTGGCACAGATCGCACAGCTTTTCCAAGCAGAAGAAAGATCACATGATGCCATGGAACTATTTCTCTTCCCTAAAAGTCCCTTTCTTAGAGGGAACTCTGTTTGGCCTTTCTGTTTGTTTTGCTCAGTAATAAGGGACAAAACCATCTAAATTACTTGCTTTCTTGGTGAAGTGGGAGCTCTCTCAATGTCTAGAGTAGCAGTAGTGACAAACTGCTGGGTGAGTCTTTCCCTTGCTGGAACAGTCTGTATTGAGTGTGCATCTTCCAAGGGAGTCCTTCCAGGTTTTCACTGCTATATGTTGATCTCTTTCTGTTTAGGCCATCACACTCCCTCTGCTGGGGGTCCCTTCTCAGCACTCACTCCCAGCATTTGGCCTCAGGAGATCCTGGCAAAATACACACAGGTACAGTGTGGGGCAGGGAGGGGGTGTTCTCTGGCTCTGCACAGAAGTAAAGGGACCCTGGTGATTTCTGGTGGTCTCTGAAAGCTGCAGGGAAAAGGAGGGAGAGGTGCACTTTTCCTCTGGTGGTTCGGCTGTGGACACTTGTTTGCTGCTTAAACTTCATGTGTTTTGCGGCTGCATCCTGGCTCTTACAAGAGGATCTTGCAGAGCACGAAGAAACTTGTGCGAATTATTGCCCTGCTGTTTTGCAACTATTGCTCCACTGTAAAAATGTTGACACCCTCAGGGGCTCTCTGTCACCATCAAGCTACTCTGGATGGCTTGTGCATGGCAGGAAATGCTAGCCTCAAGACTTGTCACCAGGTGGGCAGGGCAGGAAGGAAGGCAGCAGCCATGGAATTTTGCAACTTACCCACAGTGTTTGCTGAAGGCAGTTGAGTTCAGTGAAGCAGATTAAAGTTTATTTTGAATCCATGCTAGAAGCACGTTTCTTGGGTGCTGTCTGGGTGCCATGCTTGTGAGAGACCCCACAGGAGGGGCAAGTGGACTTGCAGGAAGGGGGAGGTATCTGTAGGTTTTCACTCCTTAAAAAAATGTGGTTGTAACCTCCATTGTGTATCCCACAATGCCAACCATAAGCACAGATGAGGAAAGTTGAGATTTGGGTCATGGACCTTAATTTTCTTTGGCCTATAATTTTGGCTTGCTTCACAGGTGCAAATCCCAGTTTTGCCTGCTGTCTTTCAGAGAAAATCTGAAAGCAACAGGCAGGAGATGGAGCAATGCAGAGAGCTGAATTTGCAGCGTGTATGCACTAGGTAACAGACGACTGCTGTGTATTAGAGATGCAGACAGTAGAGACCACTTTAGCTGGTGTGTGTGGATTCCTCAGTCCATGAGGAGGGCTGTGTTCCCCTACAGGTGGGGAAGTTCTGATCTTGATATGATGCTGTGCTCAAGCAGAGGTACCAAGCCCTGCTGGAAAAGGGATTGCTAGGAAAATCTGTACAGGTGGGAAAGCAGGGCTTCACAACTTCCATGGAGGACTCAAAATGGAGGTGGCATGCAACACCTCCCCAGCTGGGAATGGTGGTGCATCAAAAATAAAAGGGCAGGGAGTCTAGTTGTTTAGAGGGCACAATGTGGGCAGTGGTGGGATGGGACAATATCCATGTGTCTCTGTTCAGTTGTTCAAGACTGGTAATAGTGTCTGTTCCCCTTCCTCACATTTCCCAGAAAGAAGAATCCATCGAGCAGCCAGAGTTCCACTATGACGAATTCGGTTTCCGAGTTGATAAGGAAGGTAAAGTCAGTCCTGTCCCTAACCCTTCCATTGTGTCTGGGTCCAGCCCTTCCCATGCTTCTGGGTGATTTTACAACCATTCTGTGCTAGGTCTCATTCACCCACCTGTCATCATCTTTCTGTATCTTACCATTGTAATCAAGGGCTATGCGTTAGACATGCTGGCCTTATGGGAGTCTGGAGCATAGAATATGCAGCAGAGTCATTTCCATCCCTTTATGCTTGTACTGTGGGTAAGAGAGAGAGGAAAGTTAAGAGGAAGTTATCCTTCCTGCTAGCAGCTGCATGCTGGGGAAGAGCAACTTTCCTGGTTGACAGTGGGGTCTCTGTCGTGGTCAGTAGCACTGTAAGCACTTGATAGCAGGCACAGTGACACGTGCTGTCTATTGAAAAACTCATGGCCAAGATGAGTGGCAGCAGTATGTGTTCTGCCCAGCCTAGCAGCTTGGCAAAGAGTAGGACAAACTGTAGGGGCAGAACCCACATCCTACTTTTTCTGTAAGATACAGAGGCAGGAGACCAAATAGAAGGAGGTGTGGAGAGCTATTACAGCTGGGCATTGAACTACAAGAGCTGGCTACCTTTGCAAAGAGGAAGAGAAAAGAGTGGGGGATGTAGGAATTGCTTTATGTGCTCTGAGAGGACATTTCCAGGGCTCAGGCCATACAATGCAAGGGCAGATATTGTTTGTATGTTGCCCTGAGGCGCCTTGAGTCATAGAGGATCCTCTTTGAAGCAATGACCTCGAGATGAGGACAGGACACAGCGATGTTCTTTAGCCAGAACATTTGATAGACTTGTACATTATAAAATCAGCAGAAAGATTTGGACTGTGTTGTTGGGATGTGTTATATGATGAAGGACAGAGTGCCTTACGTCAAACCTGTACTTGTGCTAAAGTATCTATTTTAGAAAGCCAGCCTCAGGTTAAGGTGCTCTCTCATTGTGAATTTGGAAGTGCCCTCAGTAAAGCTTTTTTGGTGATTAAATGTTCCCAAAGTTAACATTTTGCACCTCATTACTTGCATGAGCATATAGCTTCTGCTTGCCACCTCTGAGGCTTGCTGTGCTTTTGTCAGCCTGATTTATAGATCCGTACAAAACCCAGCAGGATGACTGCTGCCGGGGTCTTGTTTAATTCCAGCCACACTCTGCTCTAAATCATGACTAAGTAGAGACTAGAAGCCTGCCGACAGCTTCTTAGTTCTCAAGGCCCCAGTGCCTTTTGCTTATGATCATAAAATTTACTGCATGGAGAAGACAGTTAGAAACCAAGCTTTGCCCTTCCATGCTCTGGCTGGAAGACATGAATGTTTTAAATGTGCTTTCTTCAGATGGCCATCCTCCTCCCCACCCTGTTCTGTGCTCATTCCCTCTACTCTTCCCTCTCTCACTTGTCTTCATTTCTTTCCCTTCCCTTTGTTGAGGCAGATGGTGCTGAACCAAACTCAAGCAAGCTTCTGGGGGTCCCACTGACAGAGGAGCCACAGCAGAGGCTCAAGTGGCAGGCTCATCTGGAATTCACACACAACCATGACGTGGGCGACCTCACCTGGGACAAAATTGAGGTCACCCTACCACATTCAGAGAAGCTGCGCTCCCTGGTGCTAGCCGGCATCCCGCACAGCATGAGGCCACAGGTGAGTGCTGCCTGTTCTAGGCAGGCTCTCCTGCCTGGAGTAGGAGACAGCGGAGCGAGACCGCTTTCTCTTGGTTGAGAGGGTGCCAGATTATGGCTTTCTGTGTCTCTCTTATGGACTCTTCCTATCTCTGTTCACCCTGCCCCCCCAGCTGTGGATGCGCCTGTCGGGGGCCTTGCAGAAGAAGAGGAATTCAGAGATGTCATATCGGGATATCGTGAAAAACAGCTCTAATGATGAAACCATTGCTGCCAAACAGGTAGGAGATACTGCCTAGTGCTGAGTGGGCACAAGGGAGTGGGGAGAAGGGCAAGATTTGCTACATGAGGAGGAAGGGGTGTCTGCCTAACACCTGCAGCAGGGACAGTTGAGAGAACATGTGTGGTTGAATCATGCTAAAGCTTAATCCTGTTGGGCATATTTCTCCTTTGTTTTATTGGACTAGCAACTGTGCAGATTCAGTCCTTCCTAGGACAGCAGGGAAGGGGTTGGACCCATGCTACCTGCAGGCTAGAAAACAGGGCTGCAGTTGCATCCCAGCAAACATCCTGATATTCATCAAGGGAAGTGAAGGGTGAGAGGCTGACAGACACACCTCTGTTGAGGTAGTGGCAGCTGCTTCCAGGGACTGTCTTTGTTCCCTCAAATACACAGTCTCTGAACACCAACAAGACTGTTACAGGGTGTTTTCCTTCTTCCTCTGACCTATCCTTTTGTGGGAGGAGGCAAAGGCCATGGCAAAAGAAACTGAGCTCTGCACATGTTCACCTCTCACTGAGAAGCTAGGTTCAAAATGGTTGGAAGGAGGAACAACACTGCCCAAGGGAGATCTGTGGGCTGTTCATCTCCAAGTCCCCTGTCACAGATGTGGCCAGGTTGTTGGTTTCCTTCTGGAATAGGTTTGTTGGGAAGCCTTGCTTGAAATCCAAGCAGATGAAATTCCCAACCAGTATCCCTACTGTTCTCAGTGGTGAAGCTAGGGGCTGAGTTTAGGCAAGTATTTCTTGGGAGACACCAAGTCACTGTCTGCACTGGCATTTTCCCACGTCAGTGAAGGCTGTTAAACTGACCCCGGGTGCTTGGACAGAGCCATCTTCCTTGGTGCCTAAGGACTTATGAGTGTAGGGAAGCAGAGTTCCCTGAGGCAAGAGGCCATGGGGAAGTGCAGAAACAGAAGGCAATCGTTCAGATGCTGCTAGCTGAGCCTGTCCTTGCTTATGGCTGTCCGCAGATTGAAAAGGACTTGCTCCGCACGATGCCCAGCAACGCCTGCTTCTCCAACATGAACAGTATCGGGGTGCCACGGCTACGCAGAATACTACGGGGACTTGCCTGGCTCTACCCAGACATTGGATATTGCCAAGGAACTGGCATGGTAACCTGCTTTCAGAGTGTCTTTATGATAGGGATTGTTTTGTCTGTGGTGGCTATGCTGGGGCAAGTGATTTGAGGCAGTGTTGCCAGACTATGGCCTCCAGTTAGGCTTAAGGGAAATCCCTTCCACATGGAACGTTTTCTCTAAGGGAAGGGAGAGCAGAGTAGCACTACGTGTCCAAAGATGTGGAAGAATTCAGTCCATCTATTGGGGAGGGACAGGCATTACCGAGGAGAAATCACTTCAGTGGGAGACTGCAGGAGAGCTGCTGCTGCAGAGGAAGATGTTGGTGATGTAGATACTGGTCCATCTCTCCACATGAGGAAGTGGGGAAAGAGTTCTGCTCCTCTTAGGACATGCAGTTCTTCTTCCTTCAAAATCCTAGGTGGCTGCCTCTCTGCTGCTCTTCTTGGAGGAGGAAGATGCCTTCTGGATGATGTGCGCTATCATCGAGGAACTGGTTCCTGCCTCCTACTTCAGCACCACCCTGATGGGTGTGCAGACTGACCAGCGCGTCCTGCGACAGCTCATCGTGCAGTACTTGCCCCGCCTGGACAAGCTGCTCCAGGAGCATGACATCGGTAAAAGTGTGCCCTAGAAGCCATAGCTTTTCCTGCCAGGGTGACACACAGACACAAATTACTGGTTTTGCTTCACAAAGGGAGAGAGCAGCAGGGCTAGGAGCAAATATCCTGGCGCTGGAGGCAGTGCATGGTCATCTTTGAGCTAGGAGGAGAGCACTTAGGGAGTCCATCTTCACTGGTTGGCTGAATTCCCTTGTCATGTTTCTTTTCTGTCTCTTTATTTACAGAGCTCTCCTTGATCACCTTGCACTGGTTCCTTACCTCTTTCGCTAGTGTTGTCCACATCAAGCTGCTGCTACGTATTTGGGACCTTTTCTTCTACCAGGGCTCTCTGGTGCTGTTCCAGCTTACTTTGGGCATGCTCAGTATGAAGGTAATTCCCACCTCTTCTTCCTCCTTTATAGTACTTCGGTGTTTAATTCTGAGTTTTTAGGGGCAAGAAGGTTTTGTATCCACTTCCTGTGTGTGGTTTGGGAATGTGCTCAGGAAGATGACTTTCCTGCCTTCCTCAGAACTGGGGGCTGTGAAGAACTTCCAAGGCACTTCACAGGATTCAAGGATTGCTGTTTCCCCTGCCTACTTCATTTGTTCCCTTATAATTAAACTCCATCAGCTGCCCCCCTCTATTTAGTCTAGATCCCAACCTGGGGGTCCATCTTACCTAAACCAAGATACTTCTTGATTTTGCACCATCTCTGAGCAGAGATACAAAGCCGAGGTTGTGGTCATCTGGGAAGCTTTTGATGCCACTGTTGAATGCTCCAAGAGATGAGCATTGTCCTGACTACATTTGATTTGGCTGGCTTACATTTAACCCCCTGATCTTTTCCTTTTTATGCGAAAAATAATTTTCTGGTTCAGCTTGCCTGTGTGAAGGGCAAGGGTGAGCCTGCTGGGAGTAAGGGGAAGGTGGAGCACAGTTTGGCGTGGTAGGTGCACACTGTAGTGTGTGAGACTGAGCAGCTTCCATTCCCTTGTCCCCAGCAAGACCCCTGCTGTGCCCAGTCCTGGCGGTGGGTGCAGAATAGCTTCTGTTTTGTCTTTCCTTGCTGATTTGACTTCATTTCAGTGATGGGTGCTGTGATTCAAAAACATGCCAGCTAGAATTTTGGGGGCAGTAGAGTAGTAAAAGATGCTGTTCCCCTCCCGTAGGTAGCTTGGACTCTTCCTACTGAAGTTTTTATGGAATTATGTGGTTGTACCTGCATTGTTTCTGGCTCAGGCTGTACACTGAATGTAAAATTGCGTCTAGCACCCCCAAGAACATAGCTGTCGTGCTCACTGTTCTGTGTGGCAAAATGACTGCATCGTTGCAGGAGGATGAGCTAATCCAGTCCGAGAACTCTGCCTCAATCTTCAACACGCTCTCGGACATCCCAAGTCAGATTGAAGATGCAGATGTGTTGCTGCGGGAGGCCATGCGAGTGGCTGGCTCGCTGACAGACGTGGCGGTGGAGACCCAGCGTCGCAAACACTTGGCCTACCTCATTGCTGACCAAGGGCAGCTGCTCAACTCCAGCACCACTGTCAACAATTTATCCAAAGTGAGTGCACAGTCCCATCTGCCTCTGCTGCTCTGTTTTTACCATTCCCTTACGCATTCGCTCACAATTGCTCTTTGTGAGCAAGAGGTCCTCCCGTCTGAGAGGATTTTGGCTCCAGGATGACTGTGTCATCCAGTGGAGAAAAGATATTGGGAAGTGAGGGGGAGGTCTGTACTAATGAAATGCTGCCAGATCTGCCCTGGTTGATAAATCCCCAGGTGAAAGGGATATTGTCATTGATTGTAATTATCATTAATGAGAGTTATGATGGAAAGTGATGCATTGTATTGATGGAAACTAAAAGAAACAACATATGCTTTTGGCAGAATTTGCTTGGAGCATGCAGAGTAGGAACTGGAGTTAATCCATTAGTAAGAAACTAACACAATAAAATAACTGTGGAAGGTAGAGTCAGAAAACAGCAGCAGCCTTTGAGAAGCTGAATAAAAAATGCACCTGTGTTTAATCTGGGACTACAGTCTGAAGTTGCCGATGTAGTAGCTCCTGCTTGTCAAGCCTATGTGGAAGATACATTCTTGATGCCCGTCTGTGTGCTAATCACAAGACGCTCCTGCAATTCTAAAACGTAATAGGCATCCACTTAGAAATTTATATATAATTACATGTAGAACTGCTTTTGGCAACAAGTAGAATTAGAACTAAAATTATTCAGTTGAATCATGGTTGATTCTTGAACTTCAATTATGCTTTCGTAATAATTGAGCTATAAATAACCTGTTGCACATGGAGCAGATCAAGCAGTAGAGCTGATTCATTGTGTTGGAACTAGAATAACTCCTGTCTAAAATTGCCAGTTTGCTTGCCTGCCCCTTCCAGTGGTAGCTGTCAGGACCTCTTGCCCAGAGCTGACCTGTGTGGAGGATTGCTTTATTTTATTTCTGAAATCTGTCCTAATGTGTGCACTTTGTTCTCTCTCTTCTCTCTCCCTCAGATTGTGCGGCGCAGGACTCAGCGTAGGAAATCTGGCATCACCTCTCTGCTTTTTGGTAAGGACAATCCTGTGCCTTTCATGTGGTGTTGTTGGATATAGCAGCCTGGGAGGGAGGGGAGCAAGCAAAGCAGGGAAACACTGGGACAGAGGAAGAGGAGAGGAGGGAGCCAGAACTGAAGGATGAGAGGGAAGAAGTGCAGTTTTCTACTTGCTTGCTTTGGTCTGAGCTCAGAAAAGTGAATTTTAGGTTAGATGGTTAGTCCTTAAATGGTGACTAACAGTGGGCTGCAGCTCAGCCCAACTGTAATGTCCTTCCACTGACCAACAGGTCAAACGCATTTTCTGGCAGACCATATGCAGTCCACAGGTTGGATGTTGTACTCTCCTGATCTTACTCTGCTCAGTTCAGGAACATCTCTGAAGATCTGAGACTGGGCAGGATGGTCCAGTGTGTCACTCATCAAAATTTATAATGCAAACATCACTGATGTTCCCACTTACTTTGAGAGATCGATGTTGTGAACATTTTTAAGTCTTAATTTTCTTTGCTTATGAGCTAAGCCAGCGTATGTCCAGAAATCACATGGCCAGAATAGGTTTTGCTTGAGTTTAAAAGTAACTTGCTTCTGTGACTCCATAATAGCCCTTTCTATTGCAAGCCTCACTGTCATCACCTTCCTTGCAACTGGTTAGCTGTCTTGAAATTGCCACATCTCACCACAGAAATTGTTTTTCCGGAGGAAGACAACATCCTGAATTTACAGGGTTCAAAAAGTGTTATGGTTGAAATGGCCTGAATAAATCTAAAACTAGGTTTTACTGGTCTTTTCAGAGAAGAGCTTTTCTGATGTTCTCCAGGAAGCTGATATATTGTCACAGGCTGGCTACAAGCACATACAGCATTACATATAAAAGTTATGGTAGAAGACCAATGAAGCTGTAAAGTCAAGCACACAGAAGTGAAGAAATGCAGGAAAGTTGCTTGTGCAACCTAAACTCAGACCTCTTGTATGTAATGTTATCATACAGCCAGTGCAGACTGAACCAGCAGGGAACCTAGCTGCCAAATGCCTCTTTCTTGTGTCTCAGATAGTCTCCTTGACCAAGTTTCAGTAGCTTTATGAAAGTGATAGTGAGTTATACCCACGCACAAAGATAACTTTTAAGTTCAAGCTTCAAAATGTATCAATGGTAGAACTGAGATGATTG
The DNA here is from genome assembly GCA_013401315.1 of Balaeniceps rex. Lineage (NCBI taxonomy): Eukaryota > Metazoa > Chordata > Aves > Pelecaniformes > Balaenicipitidae > Balaeniceps > Balaeniceps rex. The sequence goes on from VYZW01049629.1 coordinate 65,721, forward strand.
ATAGTGTTTTCTCATTTTAGTAGGGTTTATGTACAGTGACTTTCATGGTTTTTACCTAATATTCTTAGTAATTAAAACATGGGTTAAAATAGAGAAGTTATCATCCTGCAGCAGATGACCAGAATGGAAAACTTCAGCCCGTGAGGGGAAGAAAAGCTTGGATGTGATAAATTCACCTTATACTGGGAACTGTCAAACAACCTTAATTGTAAAGTCTGCTGCCTGTGATAGTTACTGTGTAGAGCTGGTACATCGCCTGTGTCTGGGTGGGAGTAAGAACTTACCCAGAATTTAATTTTTCTTCCTTAGAGTGAATGCAGATTTAGTAGTGACTTGAACAGGAGTCGCAGAATCACAGGAGCACTGTTTGGAAGGGACGTGTAGATGTCTGTAGTCCAACCTCTCCTGCTCAAAGCCAGCCTCTTGCTCGTGCTAGATCAGGTCGGCCAGGGCTTTCTCTAGCTGAGCTTCAAGGAATTGGACCAGATTTCTAATGAAGGAGTGGAAAGAAGAAACAGCAAAAGGTAGTTTGGCAGAGAACAAGATGTGCGTGTTGCCCTTTTCCTGTTGGATGGGCATTGCAACAAGGAAATGCAGGAGAGCTAGTCCTCCTCTGCACAACTGCAGCTAGTCAGTCTTTGCAGGCTCAAAATAGAGCCTTCTCACATGTGGCTGATCCTGCACTGGTTTCCTGTTTCAGAAATGTACATGCAGGCGTGTCGGGTGCAGTGAGGTGAATCTGGTGGAAACCCCACTTGCTTTCCTCTGTATCATGTATATTCTAAGGTGGGAGGGTGTGGAACCTGCTTCCCATATCTCCTGCTTGTGTTTGAGTACAGAGGGAGGAGCACGGTATTTTGGCCAGAGGGGACTGAATGATGACAGAAAGAATCAGTGATCTATGTAAATGAGGGCAGCCCACTGAGCTAGTGTGGCTGTGGTTTAGTTTCTTCTTTAGTCACATTCTGTTTTAGCAACATGAATTTTCTGGGAATCCCCACTGTCTACGTGATCACCTATCTATTTACAATCTTTGTATCTCTGAATCTGTAGTGAGACTTCTTACATGCTCTATTTCCTACCCCTGGCCGCTGAGGAGGAGGTTTTTTTAATTTTCATTGCTTGGACTGGGAGTAAGTATGCCCTGCAATTTTTCTAGTCCAGAAGCAAAGTTCAGTTTTCTCTTAAGCTCTGTGTGTCTGATTCTCTAATAATCTAATTTAGCAAATAGAAAATAATTATAAACATAATTTTAAATGTAATTTTTTGCTTCTATTTATGTTCTTAAAGTTTTAGTCTTTTTAATTAGGATCGCTTGTGATTAAAAGATACTGTTAATCACTTTTCAATAAGCAGAAGCTTCATGTGTACATAGCTATTGCAGCAGCTGTATAGCTCGGGCCACACTTTATTCATACTGGTTTCTATAATGCTGTTAGAAGATAAGCAGAGTACTAATTTGCTAGCCAATGATTTACTTGGGTCTTGCATAAAAGCTGTGTTTGTATAAAAATTGGAGTTCAGTGAAAAATACATTGTTTTAAATGTTGGTTTTGTTAATCAAGCTACCACATCTTCAGTATATTATAGAGAGAGCAAAAACAGATGGATGAAAATACACTTTGAATTTAAAACAAACTGAATTTTTTTAGAAAAAGCAGCAAATGATTCATTGTTCCCAAACACCATTTACCCAATTTTTAAGGCATTCAGATACATTAACTGCCTAAAGAATCCATTCCGTTAGGTATCTTTCTGCATAAATTAATAGAGATAGGCTGTCAAAACTCCTGGGGGAATTAGTGACAGTTGAAAGATGCTTTGGCAACTTTTACTTTGTACTTATGACCATTTCTATACACCCAAAACCTTTGAAATCTGGCTCTTAGGGAGGCTGAGTTCTTAAGTAGATGGTGGCTTTTCTCTCGTGGTTCTGACTTCTAGACTGACACAGGAAAAGTGGCCTGTCTTCATTTTTCAAATCTTTTTCAAGACGCAGTGAAGAACATGCTCTCAGCCTGTGAGGTATGCAAAAATCAGAAGTAGTTCAAGTATTGCAGTTTCAAGAGAATTTCAGTTGAAGAGAATTTCTGAAAGTTCCCTAGTTTTGTGTCCCACCATTCAGCTGTCTATATACCACGTAGACACTTCTCTGAAGTAGTACCTTGGTGTACTGCGTTGTCCAGACAGATCAAAGATGACATCTTCCAGTTCCATATGTGGTTTGAAATACCAGCTCCTTAAAATTTGAGACAGTCAAAAGACAGTATTGGATATTTACATTATTGAATAGATTGGTAGTAAGTACCTGCCTTAGTGTAGGCACTTCTAATGTCAGGCTTTAATGATTTCTAATGTTAACAAAAAAAATAAATACCTCATACTTGTTTTCCTTTCCTCGCCTTCCCTCTCGCTGTGTGGGCTCCCCCAGGGGATGACGATCTGGAGGCACTGAAAGCCAAGAACATCAAGCAGACGGAGCTGGTGGCCGACCTGCGTGAGGCCATTCTCCAGGTGGCACGGCACTTCCAGTGTGTGGATCCCAAGAACTGCAGCATTGTGAGTGGGAACAGCTGGATCTGCACTGCTCTGTGCTCCAGGCACGAGTGTTGAGTGTCCACCACAGGACAAGGCTCTTCAAATGCTCCTGGAGTGTGTGGGCTCAAGGAAGAACATGCCAGGTGCAATGGGTGGAGGGTGAGGGTTGCTCAACCCATCCCTGGTGGAGGAGGGCTGTGCTGAGAGGTTGTCTGCCTGCTAGGAGAAGGAAAAGGTTTGGGAACAGGGGCATGCAAGCTTTGGCAGATCAGCTGGGATTCATCTGTTGCTTTTCATTCCTCTTTCTTCTTCCTTTGCATGCATGCTAGGATCTGACTCCAGACTACAGCATGGAGAGCCACCAGAGGGACCACGAGAACTATGTGGCCTGTTCTCGCAACCGACGACGACGAGCCAAGGCACTACTGGACTTTGAGCGCCATGATGACGATGAGCTGGGCTTCCGCAAGAATGACATCATTACGGTGTGTCAGCCTATGAGACAGGGACCAGGGCAAGACCATGCAGACCCAAATTGTTTGGGATGCTGCACTGCCTCTTCTGTGGGGAAAGAAGGGAGGAGATCAGCTCAGACCCCAGTTAAGAGTCCAAGGGAAGCAGTCAATGTTTCTCAGGGTTCCTGTGAGTGCTGTCTTGTGGGTCATTCTCAATGTAACCACAAAGTCCTTTTCCTGGCTCCCATACAGCTGAGCAAAAGATTGACTTGGTCCAACCTGGGTCCTGGTTTAACACTGTGCACTAAGCTGTGGTAAGACTGTAAAAGCAGCCATTTGCATTTTAGCTGTGGGCGTCCCATCTGAAATTGGAGAAAACAAGGGTAGCGTTGTGTTTGCAGTAGCTTTTTGCCCTTGAAGGCCCTGGGCCATGTGAGAAGAGAACATTGGCAAAACAGTTGAGAAGAAAGCAGTTCCTCATTGTGCGCACACAGCCAGGCAGCTGTAGCCCAGCTCCTGGGCACTGCACTCTCTTCAACCGGTGTTTTCCACTCCCTGTTTTTCAGATCATTTCCCAGAAGGATGAGCACTGTTGGGTGGGAGAGCTGAACGGACTGAGAGGTGAGAGCAGGATGGGTTGCTCTGGGGAGAGTGGGGCTGGATGCGGAGCATCCATTCATCCACAGCAACTGCTCTGGCACTTTTGCAGCAAAGGCTCTGCCAGTTACCCAGAGCATCTGTCAGGGACAAGGGAAATGTTAAAGCAGGGTATGAGAGCAGTGGTGCAGCTACCTGGTTACTTCTTGCAAACAGCAAGTTTAGGCTCCATTGTCCTGGCACAGGGTGCTTGGGTGCACGTCATCTCTGCTGCTTGTGGGCACTGTCCTGTAATTGGCTTCCTCTTGCAGTTGCCTTAATTCTTATGATTTTGAGACTGCTCGCTTCCTTCTTTGGGGTTGGACCCTATGAATTCTGGTTTATTCTCAGCTTCCACTGGGCTCTGGTCTTGTCTGTGTTAGAGGTTTCCCAGTGTCAGACTTGCTTCTTTGTCCATTCTTTATAGGTTGGTTTCCTGCGAAATTTGTGGAGATCTTGGATGAACGGAGCAAAGAGGTAATTAAAAAACCAAAACACAACAACAACAAAAAAAAAAAAGTCATGTCATAGCTGAAAAAACATAGTTGAAAAGAGCCATATATTTCCCTTCTTGAGTCTGCTTGTTTGCTCTCTCTGGCTATTGAGCACTTAGTGATGTGATCAAGCAGCTTATCTTCCTAAGCCTGTTTGCTCAACTTCCTGATGCTGACTGAGTGGAGAATGAGGGCCCCAGAGGGCTGCAGGGGGTAGCTGAATGTGATGCCTGGGCTTGCAAGGGCCCTAGAGATGAGCTTCAGGAAAGCTGAGAAAGCAGCAGGCAGGTACGCAGGAGGAGCCTGTGGGCAGTGTTTCTGCCTGCTCCCTGCTGCCTGTGCTCTCTTCCTCCTTTGAGGCTGTGGCTGTGGATCCCACTCATGCTTTGCGGTCACCACAGTGGATTCTCCCCGAGCAGCTGTGCCCGAGGAGGTACTCTGTCTCAGTTCCTCTTGCAACCAGCAGTGGTGAGATGCCATCTGGTCAGAGCAGATACCTCAATATGGCCCCAGGGCTGGGGTAACAGATAGGAGACAAACGTCATCAGCTGTCGGCCTAGGCAATTTGCAGGGGAAGTGGAGGCGGCCCTGTTCTCCATCTCCTCCTCAGCATTTGGAGAGTGAGGAAGGGCTCAAAGGCTGACCTGAGACCCCAAGAGAAGCCCCTAGAGAGATGTCACTATGGACATCTCACTTGCTTCCTCGCCCCCTTCTCAGGGCTGGTTCCTTAGGTGCAGATCACCTCTGTGTATAAACACACCCTGTACTGCTGAGCAGTTCTCCCAACTGTGGAAATAGAGAGGATCCCACTCATCCTAACAGCATGTCAGGGTGATACCTCGGAGTGGTGTACCAGCTGACCTGGAATTCCCATCTACCCCCATTTGCCTTGACTTTGAGCAGCTTACAGAGTGGAACGCTCGGTGCAAGTCCTTTTCCTTACCTTGGCTCAGTCAGCATCACACCAAACTGCAGCAGTTCGTACATGCTGAATGCTGCCAGGATGGTGTTGGGGTCACCTGTGTGGTCTCTTGGGCAGTACCTAGGCACAAAGGTCCTGGTGTTCCAGCAAATCCCAAGGGAGTAGCACTGAACATGGTGCCAAGAGCTTAAGGGGTTAAGGGGGGGGGGGTGCTGGGCACCTGGGCGTGGAAGAGGTGTGTGCAGAGAAGCTGTAGGTGAGCAGACCACCTCCATGCTCTGCCTCCTCGTCAGTATGCTGAGAGCTGGCTCTTTATGTTCCTCAGTACTCCATCGCTGGAGATGACTCAGTCACAGAAGGGGTGACAGACTTGGTGCGAGGGACGCTGTGTCCAGCCTTGAAGTCCATATTTGAACATGGATTGAAGAAGCCATCTCTGCTGGGGGGGCCCTGCCATCCCTGGCTGTTCATTGAAGAGGTGAGATGTCTCAGTTCCCATCGTGGGGCAGTGTTGCCAGGGGGCTGGGGTGAGGGGGCTGTAGGGCAGAGCGTACTGACTGTCCCTCTGCCTTACTAGGCTGCAAGCCGGGAAGTGGAGCGGGACTTCGACTCTGTGTATTCTCGCCTTGTGCTCTGCAAGACTTATAGGTAAGGCCGCTTTATTCACACAAAGTGGCTGGGTCTGTTCCCTGCTCCTGCGTGCTCATCGAGCTGCTGCTGCTCTCCACCTTGGGAAGGGTCATGGTCTGCCCCATCCTCCTGTCGGTGTGGTGTCAGCAGGCTGCTGTGCCTATGCTGACTTAGGGCTGGCAGTGGCTCTTGCCCCCTTCCTTGCACTCCTGTGTTTGCTTCTGGGGCTGTATCTTGCTCTCTCATGGCTGCAGGATCACCTGTGGGTTCAGCAGTAGCAAGGGAGCTGTTGGGTTATGGAGGGGGAAAGGCCTGCTTGTGCCTGGGGTGGCTCCGCAGCTAGCTAGCTCTCTGCTGTGATCTTTGCAGGCTTGATGAAGACGGCAAAGTCCTCACTCCAGAGGAGCTGCTTTACCGGGTGAGTGCTGCCCCCAGCCCAGCCAGAGCACAGCTTCTGATGTGGGGAAGTTTCCCATGGAGGCTGCTGGAGGGTGATGCCCTTCTCTAGGGAGATGCTTGATAGTCTCCCAGACCTTCCCTAATGGGAAGCAGTAGGGACACTAGATGCCTGGGGAAAGGCAGAAGGTGAAGCCATCAGGAAGGCTTGGCCCCTCTGATGCTAGCAGGTGGCACTGGGTGAGGGATGGGGAGTTCTGGGGAGGGGAGCATTTGGCTGTGTTGCTGAAATGGCTGTCCAGCCCAGCTGAAGGCTAAGCTGAGAAGGCAGTAACCACATCTTCCCACCCTGCAGGCGGTTCAGGCTGTGAACATGACGCACGATGCTGCACACGCACAGATGGATGTGAAGCTTCGTTCTCTCATCTGCGTTGGACTCAAGTGAGTCATCTGGTCCTGATGCCCCTGGGTGGAGGGGGGCTGTGCAAGGAGCTTGGAGGGCGCAGAGTGGGCTCAAAGGCAGCAGTTGTTTCAATCTACCTTAGGCCACAGGGTCTTTTTCTGCCTCTCACTGCAGCCACTGAGTGGGACCTGCTCCTTTCTTGTTCATCGTGCTGGCCTGGCTCCTGGCTGGAAGAAGTAGCTCTCATTGCATGGAGTGGCTCACACAAGTTTACTGGGTTATCCTGTTCCCACTGGGGACAGGACTGTGGGCTGGGGTCAAGGCTTGGGCTGAAAATAGACTATCCCAAAGGGATGGGGCTTCTTTCCCTGGCTTCAGCCGAGTAACATGCCTCCACCCCATCGCTGCAGCGAGCAGGTGCTGCATTTGTGGCTAGAGGTGCTGTGCTCAAGCCTGCAGACCGTGGAGAAGTGGTTCCATCCCTGGTCGTTCCTGCGCAGTCCCGGCTGGGTGCAGATCAAATGTGAACTGAGGTGAGTCTGTCCCCATGGGCCTTGCCGGGGTCTGGAGTGGATTTCTTCCTCCCCTGCAGGAGGTGGCCCTCGCTATGGCTGGCTTTGGACCCTCTCCAGTGAGTAGCAGCATGGGCTGCCCAGACATCCCTGCTGCAGAGATTTCCTTCTGTGTGCTGAGGCAGCAGCAGCTGTCTAGACAGTTTAATGCGATGCACGGTGCCTGCCTGATCAAGAGCAGAGCTTCGCTCCTGGGGAGCTGTCGTGACAAGCAGGCAGCCTCTGTCTGCCGGCAACCTCCTGCTGTGCCCTGCACCTATTCTGATGGTGCCTTTTCCAACATCTGCTCTCCAGGTCCTCTGCCAGCCACCATGAGTCCAAGCAGGGAACAGGGAATGTGCTAGGGAGACAGTCTGGCTGTTGCTGGAGGATAAGGAGTCACTCACCGGCTGACTCCTGGTTAAGCAAGGGAGCAGCGTCAGGGGCTGAACGCAGCTGAGCTCGCACAAAGCACATCGCCTGGAGCCCAGGGCACACATCCACACCACTTGCTCCTGGCCCTCCTAAACTCTGCAAAGCCACATCCAGTCCCAGGGAGCCACCACTCCAGCCCTGCTGCTGCCGCTGTCCCACGGGAACTGGCTTTTGTCCGTGCCACCCGGTTACCTCTGGCCCCAGTGAGTGGGAGCGTCTGTAGCCAGGAGCAGGCCTGTGTGTATGCACCCCGGGGTGCCCTGTTCTCCTTGTGCTGCTGCTGAACGGGAGGAAGGGAGTCCCCTCCACCTCTGTGCTGCCATGTCCCATGGCTGCTTTCTCGCAGCATGGGGGCAGCGCTAGTTCAGCACAGCCAAAGGACCAAGTGGGACTGGTTCATGGCTGGGCCCAGGTTTGCATGGAGCAGGAGTGGAGGCTTATGGTGTATTTCTCCCAGCCAGCTTGCTGTGGAGGGCCCCAGCTCCCTCACTGCTGCAGGAGTTGGAGGAGACCCCCACAGAGGAGTTTCCCCTGAGCCTGAAGGACTGATGAGCTTGTTGCCAGGAGGTCTGAGCTGTGCATCCCTGTCCTAGGGACAGGTGAGGCTGTGCCTGCAGCCCCTGCTTAGAGCCAGGTCCAGCGAGGGAACTCCGCGTGCCATCCCCATGCAGCACTTGTGCACGGGGGTCAGGACATTTCTCTTAGTCCAGGGAGAGAGAGGGGTGCAGAAACTCTGCAGTGCTGCTGGCAGGAGTCTGCTGTCTGGAGAGGAACCCGCAACCCCCCGTTGCCAGCTGCATGCAGTCCTCAGCCACATGTGTCTGCTGTCTGGCAGAGCCCGGGGCTGCCCGTGCCTCCCTGCACTGCTGTGTCAGGCTCTGTAGGGGTTGCGCTTGAGTCACATCTTCAAGCTTCTCTTTCCACCCTCGGCAAAAGAGGAGGGGGGAACAGCGGATGAGTGGCTGGTGCTGCCCTTTCAACACCAACAAACAACGAATTTCATCCTTGTAAGCTTAGAGGCGTGCCGGGGCAAGCTGGGGAGCCGGTGCAATTGTGTTCCCCGGGGCAGCAGTTGTGGGCGCAGGCTTGGGGGTGTGATCCGGACGTGTGTGTGCGCACGTGTGTTACCATCACTCTCTTCCATTGCAGAGTCCTCTGCAAATTTGCCTTCAGCCTCTCTCAGGACTGGGAGCTGCCAATAAAGAGGGAGGTGAGGAATCTCTCATTCTCTCTCAGCCGCGGGCTTCGTTTACCATCTCCCTCTCCCAGCTGTGTGCTCCAGCCCATCCTCTGCCTCCTCTTGAGCCGGTGCCAGAGGCTGTGGATGGGGCTGCTTTCCCTGCCAGGGCAGGCTGTGCACAGGAGCTGTGTGGCAGTGCTGGCAGAGGGTGTTGCCTGCCCCTGCCCAGCTGCGGCAGAGGGAAATGGCAGGCCCCTCCCTTCCCTGGTGCTCTCCGAACCACAGGGCCTCTCCCTGTTTCAGCTGCGCGGAGGTGGGAAGTGCAGAAAGCCGCTCTGTTCGGGTGCTGGAGACCTCGGCGTGCTTCTGCTCTGCCCGCAGACACAACCTCCCTTTTTCTGGGTGCGGTGCGCTGACCCGGGTCTCTGTGTCGTCCTGCAGGAGAAGGAGAAGAAGCCACTGAAGGAAGGGGTGCAGGATATGCTCGTGAAGCACCATCTCTTCAGCTGGGACATAGATGGGTGACCCCCACCCCACCCCATCCTGGGGAACCTTCTCAATGGCGCACACTCCTCTCCCCCACNACCCCACCCACTTGTATCTGTGACAAAATCCCCCTCGGGGAGGGCTGCCAGGCCACCTGGGACAGATGGCAGCAGCGCCAAGAGGCCGAGCTGCAGACCCAAAGGAGGTAATGGTCGAGGGTGATGCTGCAAAGGGACAAGTGCGTTCTGGCCACAGAAACAAGTGCCCCCTCCCAGCCTTCCCTGTCTCTGCCACCCCCTATCTTCTGCTTGCCTCAGCCCTGCCTCCCCCCCCAGTGCCTGGGGGAGCAGCCTGGCCCGGAGCCCCCCGTGCGCTGCCCCGTGGGCCAGCAGCTGCGTGGGGGTGTGAGCGTGTCTGCTGCTGTAGCTGTGGGGAAGAACCAACCCTTGCGGGGTGGCTTTGATCCGTGAGAGCTGGTGCCATTGGCAGGTGGCACTGCGGGTACAAGTGGAATTGGGCTGGTGAGAGACTCATTGCCGTATGGGAGCAGGGATAACACATCCCCCCCTGCCCCATGCCAGCCAAGGGCTCGCCTCTGTCAGGGAGAGGGATGGCAAACCCTGAAGCACTTGGACAAGTTCCTCTGACCTGGAGCCAGGGCTGAGAAGGGGGAACCGGCATCAGCCTCATCCCACCTCCCTGGCACTGGTGGTGTGGGGTGTTGACAAGAGGCGCCTGACTGCACCGGCCTGTTACCACTGTAACGGCCTTAGGGGACGGGCCTTGTCTCCTCTGGGAGCAGACAAAAACCACCTCTCCCCTAAACAAAGAGTGTTTCATGCTGTCATTTTAGTCACTAGATGATTTTTACCGTTAACCAAAAAAAAGCTGTAAATTAACTCCAGGAACATGTATATTTTGGCACCATTGTAGCTCAGGACGAGGTTCAGGTTGGAGCTGGCTCAGGGAGACTAACTCATCCTCTTCGCCGTGCGGTGGCAGTGGGGACGCAGGTCAGGCGTGGAGAATTGCTGCTTTGTGGTGGTGGCTCTGGATATGGAGTCTGTGACTTTCTACTGAAAGCGCTTGTCTGTGAGCACAAACTACTCATGAAATGACACTAGATTCTTACTTTATTTGGTGGGTTTGTAAATAAACTGCATCTTGGGAGAGTGCTGGGCTTTGGCTTTGTTTTTTTGACAGGGCCAGGACTAGATTTTAATTCTTAATTTCTGACAGTTGATAATTATGACCCCATTTCTGCGCTGGCTCCTGCGAACGTCAAGCTGAGGTCCCTGCTCAACCTGCGCTGGCACCATGAGGGCTCAGCCCGGGCTGGGAGGCCAGGGAGCAGCCGGGGCGGGAGCGGTTGTGCTGCCAGCAGTGGCACCCCTGCCCTTGCCGCTCTGCCGCCAGCACTCCCTGAAGCGCAGCTCCGCAGCAGAGCCCCAGACAAGGAAGAAATACTCAAAATGAAGAGATGTAGGGACCCTGCAAGGGGAGGGCCCTTAGCAAGGGGAGAGGGGATGGCAGAAAACAGGGCGGGGTGGTGGTGGACAATGGGGTTGCCTGCACATCAACCACCTTCTCCAGAAAAAGCTGGTGCCACCTCTTCTGCAAAGTGGGATGGTAACGGCACAGGCCCCAGGAGAAGTGTGTTCAGAAGCCCAAGCTCAGGTGAGGGTGGAAGTTGCAGCATATTTAGTGATGTGAAAATTAGTGTTTTCTAAGTCATTCTAGTTTGGCGTCTGGCTGAGGACAGCTGCAGTATCGCCTCACCACCATAACAGCTGGGGTCCAGGCCAGCCTGCTGGGCTGTGGGAGGCTGTAAAAGCTGCCCGTGCTTCTCCTACTGTAAGACCCACTTGTGGTTGCAGGGTAGGTAGTTTCCGTACACAGAGGGGAATCTCCCTGCAGCTGAGAGGGGATGAGGCACCACTGCTTAGCTGCCTTTTTTTTTGGGGGTTTGAGAAAGACCCAGAGGGATCACCCACCCTTAGCTGGAAAAGGCAGAGTGGCCCCAAGCGCTCCCACCAGCATAGCAGAGAAGTTTTTGTGCACGTGGCTGTTTGGAATTTTTTTAATAAAATGGATTTTTTTCAAATATCTGTAACTGAAAAAATAATTCAATTTAAAGATCCATTCTCTCCCCTGTTAACTTGTCACTTTTATCCTTTTCCAGTTGAATACTCGCTCTGGATCCGATGCCCCAACACCATCCATCTCAGATGGTGCTGATCACCCCTCGCCATTTGCTGCATAGTGGAAGGGAGAGTGCGTGCTAGTCAAATACACATTACAAACAAGTAGTGGTTACAGCAGAAAGATTCAGGATTACATTCAAGGTAGAGGCAGAACATCAGACTTCGGTTTTTTCCCAATGGGTGCAAAAATGTATGTCCAGGGGAATATCTCTTCTGACAAAGACCTATTGAACTATTATTCAAACAAATAATAGTAAGAAAGCAGAGAACTGGGCTGGCCCGCCCTGGGCACTGCTTGGGGGAAAGACTTTCTAGTATTTCCTGGGATGAGGCACCAGCTTCCCCTCTGCCCCCAGGCACAGGGTGATCGCTCACTCTCCTGGCAGAAGCCCCTTGTGCAGAGGGGCTCTGGCAGGTTATTAGCTGGGTTCCCCAGGAGGTGAGGCTCATGGTTCTGTATCATCTGGGCTCCTTGAGGGCTCTTAAGCCAGTTAGGGAATCTCAAGTATGTTGGCAAAGTTAGGGTAATTAAATGCCTACAAAGTTTCACAAATGATGGTGGATGGGTAAAGGTGAAGGGGAGCAGCTGTGAGCTCAGCCTTTCACCAGCAACCCTGGGGAAGGGCTGAATCAGTAACAGGCATTGGCATCTCTCTGCCAACAAAGAGTGGGGTGCCTGGCCCAGCGCGAGGAACCGTGGCTGCGTCAGGCCAGGACTGCAGGTGGAGTGCTCCCACCTTCTTCTAGGAGCTCATTGCACTTCAGTCATTTCATTCTTTGTTTACTGGCTGCAGCTTTGCAATTATTTGTACAAAAGCAATTGCACAGCTGGTTTTTGCAAGGGGCTACTGCTCACTGGGCTAAAAGAAGCTGATTTTACTGGAGTTTGACAACAGGCAGCCTCACTTTTTCCCCCTTAGCATTTGACAGATCCTCCCACCCCCCCTCATACTTTCCTCCTAAGAAACCACTTGCCTCCTGTGCGTACCTGGTCCCACAGCTGAGCAGCTGCCCTGGGGGAGCTCTGTAAGGCAACTGCTAATGCACTCACTGCTCCCAGTGAGCACCAGGGCTGCACCAGGAGAGAAGTGAGGGAGGGCGAGGGGCGGTGTCCACCAGTCCCAGTTATTCTGATTTTTAGGATGATACTGTAGCTTGGGCAACAGAAAGCAGGCGGGGGGATCCTCTCATTCCAACCCGGACACTGAGGGAGGCAGATAAGAGGCTCTGACTTGCCTACAACTGCCAGGGGGAGAGGGGAGAGAAGAGGGCAGAAAGGAAGGAAGCTGCCAGCAGGCTCCCCCTGCAAATGATTAAGAAAGTGGCTCCCCATGCAGTCAACAAGCAAATAGGGCTCAGGAAAGCAGGAGTTTTCTCCCAGCTGCAAAACAGGCATGACCCCACCTGGCTGCCAGTTTAGTGGCTGATAGCACTTTGTGCAGGGCTGGCCTTCCCCTGCCCTGCTGTGGAGCAGAGGTACCTGCACCCCTGCAGCAAGGCCTCCCCCTGAGAAGAGTGCCAGGTACCAAAGGGGCAGGGAAGCAGCATGTGCCCACCCACACCTACCCCTCCGCAGCAGGTGGCACTGCAGCCCAGCATGGGGGAAAGGTGGAAACAGCATCCTCAAGGAGATATTGAAAGGATGGCAGTTTATCCTTCCATTGCCTGAGCAGGGTCAGCACCTCAGTCCACATGATTTCAAAAGCTGCTGCCTCCTCCACCTCCCTCAGCCTGAGCAGCCTCAAACCAGCTCAGGGCCAAAGCAGGGACAGCTGTGCAGTGAGGCGGCCGCATGGGGCACAGCTAGGCTATGTCTCACCCAGTAAATACGGCAGTGACTTATTACTAACAAACACAGGAATTTAAAAGTGATGGGAGTAACAGCACGAGAGCCACAGGCCTGGGTTTCCAACACAAAACCCTGCACAAGGAAGAGCGGCGCCATGGCTCTGGGGGCTTGGGGTACTCGTCTGCCCACTCATCGGTCAGCAGCGACCCCGAGGCATCAGCCTGACCTGGCAGAAGCTGGCTGGACACAGGGCAGCAGCTCGCAGCCATTTGCTTTTGCCATTACTTGCTTTCAGGCTCCCACTTCTCCCCAGAAAGGGGCCCTCACAGTCGCACTACTGAGCTAGGACCTGTGTTGTGCCACATGACACCTGGTTTGCAATGCTGCTTCCCCTTCCTTGCCTGTTGGGTCTGACAGCCTCAACTGCCTCTTTCCACTGGGGCACCTGCTACAGGGAGACAACAGCACAGCTGAAGGCAGGAGAGAGATTGCACATGGCCCCTAATGATACCTTGCTCATTGCTAGCTGTGCTCCTCATACACTCCCCAGGCCACACGGATGCTTTCTTGTCCTTAACCCCCACCACAGGCTGACTGCCTCGCTCACCTGAGGATGGCACAAGTGCTGTGGAAGCTGGGGAGAAGGGGGGGGGGGGGGGGGGGGGCGAAGGGGGAGAANAGGCACAGCCAGAGGTCTGGGGCAGCAAAGGACAGATTTAACATATAAGGACCTGGATTTTAGCACCTTAAAAATCTGTTTTGCAGCCCAGAGCAAGTGAAGCAAGCAGGCAGGCCTCTGCCAAGCTCAGCAATATTTGGGAAACCAGCTTAGACATCACCAGTTTGGTGGGGAACCGTGGTTCCCTTTGGCTACACTTGAAAAGGTGCCTGTTCTGCCCAGCTCTCCTCACAGCCCTGCGGCAGACCAGACCCTCCCCTAACAGATGGCAGGTGCTGCAGAGGGCAGCCGTTCCAGGCCCCCAGCCAACACTCCCGCGTTCGCATCCTGCTCCGGAGGTAGAATCCCCTTCTGCAACCATTAAATGAACTGTGCCGGGGCAACACAACCCCCTTTATTTGCCAACCCCAGCAAGGCGCGGGGTGCTACTTCTGGAAACGGCTCAGGCCCAGTCATGCTATGTCCCACTGCGAAGCATTAGAGAACTCGTGCCTGGCAGCATTGTGCGCCTTGCACTGCCATCACTGCTCCTGCCTGGAGGAAGAAGGGCTGCCAGCTCTATTCTCACCTGAGCTGGATCAGGCTGCGCTCAGGGCGGCAGGAGGCTACCAGCCCCAGAGCTCCTGCAGCCTCTTCTTCCCTGCAGCAGCCATACTCCCTGCCCTGCCCTGGCCCGCTGCCCAGGCAGCAGTGACTCAAGCAGCAGGTCTGCCTTTGCCACTGCTGCCGGCTTTGTGCAGGAAGGACACTGGTGGGGGAGGAGTACAAACACTAGGAGCTTGTGGGTTGTGTGTGGTGGTTGATTTTTTTTTTTTTTTTTTTTTTTGGTTGACTGGCCTCTTCCCCCTGCATGCCTGTGCCCTCCCATTCCCATTCCCTTCAGTCTTTGCTCACAGAGTTACAAGCAAGAATCCCAGTGCAGCTGCAGATCGTGTCCATCAAGGAAGTCTGTGGAAAAGAGGCTGGGAGCCGCAGTGCTAAGGGGAGCCAGGCTCATGACAGGCGCCCCCGGCAGCTCCAGCCAGTCCATGCTGTCCAAGTTAGCCTCAGCCAGATCCAGGGCTATGCCCCCAGACGGCTCGTGAGCAAAGTGCAATTCTGAGGTGTCCATAGGTGAAGGCGGGTGGTCCAGGATGGCCGAGCTGCTCAGCATCTCACTGTGGAGGTCATCAATCAGGGACAGGGGCTCCGGCCCATCATGGCCTGCTGTCAGCAGCGGGAGGCCAGTGCTGCTCTCCAGGAAGTCCTCCAGCCGGCCCACGGGCACCGGCTGTCCCAAGGACACTGGCACCGCCAGCTCTGAGGAATGGTGGCTGCTGGGCGGTGAGGAGCAGGCTGGGGCCACGGGTGGTTCTTTCCCAGCTGGGGACGACCGATCCTTGAAGTCAGCCGAAATCTCTGTACAGGGAACAAGCAGGCAGGCCAGGGTGAGGAAAAGCTTGGCCGAACACCCACCAGGGCAACAGGGACCCCCCAGACTGAGCCATCACTGACCACCAACTGGGATAAGGAAGCTCATCCTGTGCCCACACTCAGCTTGCTACGGGAGTTTTCAGCGCACCTCTGGGGAATTCAAGCCCTGTCCAGTATCGCAGAAGAGATGTGCCCAGATCTGATGCAGCAGAGCCACCAAGCAGCTTTGTATCATACCAATACCTGACTGACATTTCACTTACTGCCTTAATGACTACTGCCTACGCTAAAGGCACTGGCAGGGACGCAGGAGCAAAGACCTGGGCCATGACAGACTCTCCCCTCAGTGCTCTATAATACCCAGGCTCAAACCCAAGACTATGGGAAATGCTGGCTTTGTCTCCTTACCTCCGCTTTCGATGAGAATGTCAAACAGGTCATCCATCTGCTGGCTGGAACAGCCGTTCTCCTGGGGAGAGCAAGCGCAGGATTAGCTTCCTATTTATCAGGGGAGCTTCCACGCCCAGCAACACCCTCGGCTGCTGGCTTTCCTCCCTCACCCCAGCGATGGGGCTGTTATCTAGCAAGAACGAGCACACAGAGGCATGACACCAGAATCCTCCGTAACCCCAGGCTGGTAGTGGATGGGAAGTTATAGTCAGCAACTGCTGTACTAACACTCACCAGGCAGTGAGCGGTTTGGGATCTCTACCTGTGGTTTAGGGCCTGCGCCAACCCTCCAGAAGGAATTCAGCTAGGAAGGCGCCATTAGAAAGGGACATGGTGTCTCCATTCTCTGTTACTGGCCCAGATCAGGAATCTAAGCAGATTTATAATGGCAACTTTTCACCTGCTCTCCAAGGAAACCAGGGAGAAGAACTGCTCTCACCTGGGCCTTTGGCTGTCGCTTCATGGCCTCTTCATAGCCTGGTGGCTCTTTCATTGGGACCGAGGGAACAGGGAGAGGAGGTGGAGGAGTTCCAAAAAGCGACGTGTGCTGTTGCTGCTCCAGGTCCATCTGGGATGGGGAAGGGGCAGCAGGAGAGCCGGGCTGCGATGAGGGCTGTTTAGAACAAAGGCAGGAGGAGCGATCAGGGGAAAGCCCACATCAACTCCTGTCTCACAGTGGCTTTGAGAGACCATCACCCCCTCTCTTGGTGAGTGCTACACAGAGGTCTGCACTGCTCTGCTCCCAGCAGCCTGGCTTATTCCATGTACTCTCTGCACTATGCCCTGGCTGTAGGGGAGGAAGACAGATTTCCCCTCCAACTCACAGATGGAAATCTTTTGCTGACTTTTCTAACGCTAAAGCAACCATGCCACAAACCACCACCGGGCTGCTCCTGGATGGGGAGAGCCTCATCTGTCCAAGTGGGGGATTCCTCTAGCACTTGGGAGAGAGAGAGGGCACTTCCCTTGTGGTGTTCAGCCTACTCTGCGCAGTATAGCCAGGACCTATCTTTTACCCGTCTCGCTCTGCAGTGCCTGCTTTGGGGACACAATCAAGCTTCACTAGCAGCAAGTTTCACAGCCTGATGGTGGGCAAAGAGCACCAGAGCACTCAGCAGCACCAGAGACCTCCAAAGGAAACCCCAAGTGTTGCAGGAAGTGGTGCTTGTGACTCAGCTTTACCAGATGAATCAGCACACAACTGCCCAGAAGAAAAGTTAAAACGTGGATCAGGTCTTTGCCTCTACAGCAGTTATGCGTGATCCGTGCTGAAGCTTGCTCCCCTGGAGCAGTGATCCCCGGGCAGTAGCTGAATGCCAGTTCCAACAGTTGTACATGTTGATGCTCTTCCCCATCCTGTTTTTCCTGGAAAGCTGTTCATCTGTGACCTGCAGGTAGAGGAGCAACCCCAGGCCCCGGCCAGCAGACCTGCTCTGGGGTCCGCTCTCTTCCTGAGAGGGCTGGAAGCTGGCGTTGTGGCACAGGCCACTGGGATGTGCTGGGAGGGTACCTTTTTTGACACACTGGGTGGGCCGGCTTTGCCAGGAGGACCAATTTTCAGGGACCGTTTCTGGAAACTGTTGGGGAAGAAGGGCTGCAGGTTTGGAGGTGCTGAGAAAGACAATATGGTGTGGGGCAGCTGCCCCGTGACCACCTGCAGACCTGGCTTCTGACCCTACAGGGAGGCAAAAGGATTAGGAGAGTCACTACAGATGCCTCCACAGCACACGAGTTACGGGAGTCTGAGGGAAAAGGTGCCTTTGTTAACCTTCTGCATTTTCTCAAAGGTCTCAAAGCAAATGAAGGCACTGACCCTTTGCAAAGTGGTATCTCACTCTGACTACACTAGAAATTACTCCTGTCTTCATACCCTTTCCAGCATCTGACTCAGAAGTGATCCTCCAAGCTCTAAAAACTCTTCATAATCTTATCTTAATTACATGTTAGAGAGAGAGCTAGAAAGGCAGGAGATGTACAGCAGAGCCTCTTTACAGCCGTCACCTGGAGAAGGGGTAAAGCCAGAGGTTCTCTCTTTCCTGAACCTGCTGCACTTCACAAAGATATGATTATAGTTATGCTCAAGGCACAGGAACGGAAATCACGGCATGTTCACCAGTACCAGAGAGTAAAAGGTCACATCCTTTTGCCCCTCTCAGAGCTCATACGCCACCTTCAGTAGCAGACATACTGCCCACACCACCCTCTCTCCATGCAGTAGCCACCTTTTCAGTTCAGCAGCACTCCTTCAAGAATGAGGGACACCACTGTGCACCAAGGCTGCCCACTCTGGCCTCTCATCATTTTTAATTGATAGACAACGCTTGTTTAGAACACCAGCTGGTATTCTGCCCAGATGTGGAACCAAAGGGCAGAAGCTAGTAAACTGTCAGGGTTTAGCCCAGAGCTCTTTGCTGTAAAGTCTCCACATCACTTCCAAGCGTGCCCATAGGGGAAGACCTCATGGACACTTAGTGCTCCTGAAACTTCATGCCTGATGGGCTCTCCATCACAGCTAGTTCAGCAGGAGGCAGGGGAATGGAGAGGCTATGCCAGGCACCCCTTCTGCTGCCACATTAAAGCTGAAAACCAAACACTCCGTGCAGCTGCAAGCTGTGGCAGAAGCCACTATGAGATCTCACTTGCTGTGATGATGGTCTCTGACCAGGATTGTGTGTGTGTGTCCCCTTCCCACCACTGCTACAAACCCCGGCAGCAGGCAAAGATAAAAAAGGAAGAAAAGTGAGCAGGCAGCGAGCTACCTTTCTGACAGATTGGTTTAGTCCTCTGGGCTGCTGCTGCTGCTTCTGCTGCTTCTGCTGCTGCGTGGGCTGCTGAGGGGTGCTTGTAGGTAGCTGACACGGTGGTTGGCTGGAAGTTTTAGCGGGCGATGATTGTACTCTCTGTAAAGAAAAGGGTATCTGTGAGAAGCTGTTCCCCAGACACAACATGGAGCAAGGCTTGTGTTTCTTAAAGGATTTATGAAGTTTGCTGTTCCCCACTCTTGATTCTTTAGGAAATTCAGTCAATCGTTCCGTTTCACCAAGCAGAGAAATCAGACTGGGGTGGGATTCAGAGTCCTAAAAGAGGAGGTAGTACCACTTTAAATCCCTAGGCTATTCATGACATCCTTTAAGGGCTGGCAGACCTGACACAGGACCTGTGCGCTTCTGGAACAGTGGCTGGAGTTCAGGTGACATACCCCGGGGTATCAAGGGTGACACCGGACACTGATATTTAGACAGCTGACTCGCATCTCACCTGCTACGCAGCAAATGCAGCCTCCTCAGTGCCTGCCCCTGATGGTAGACACTGCCACTTGCTCTGCAGAAGGTGCAAGAAATGTGGCAACAGAAAATTAAAATCTTCTCTGATGCCACAGAAGATGCTGGGGTTTGACTTCTGCCATAAAACCTGGGCATATTTATCCCTTCTTGGAAGAAACACTCGGAACACTTCTGTTAAGTGCTGAGCTCATACCAACAGGGGAATAGTAGATCATCTCTGATGGAAGTCTCTGTTAACACTGAAATACTGACACGCACTAAAACAAAGAGCAGTCAAAAAGCAAAAAGTCTGCTCCCAGGGTCTCATTTCAGCTCTCGGTAGACAAGGTGACCTATCTATCACTCCGACTGCAATCTCTCTAATAAAGGACAAAGGGTGAAATACACCCTGCTTTTTTTAATACCACAGGCATAGTTGTTCTTCCAGAAAGCAGTGAAATGTGGCAGCAAACCCTTGTCCTCCAAGCCTGAGATCCTGCCTGACAAAAGGCAGAACCACGTGTTCGGAAGAAGGCTGAACAGCCTGTGATGCACATAGTCAATCGTGCATTGCTGTACACAGTTCATCATTGTCAAATTCCAGCCTTTTTGCTGAAGATCTGCTTACACTGCTCTGTTTTACAAAGCCATGAACTACCAGCAATCGTAGCAAGCGACTCAGCCATTTTAGTATTTACTGCATTGAATTTCCACTGAGTTAAAGTCATGCTATGGTAACCTGAACCACAGGAGCAGGAAGAGGGAGAGAGGAACCCAACTGCCTGCAGCAGGGACACGATCTAACCCTTGCCTACCTGCAAGGCCGGGCAGCTACTCCCTGCCTTCCCGTGGGGCGAGAGGCCCTGCCTCTCGGCGCTCTGCTTGGTCACGGTGAGGACGATGTGGGTCCCTGTAGAGTCGGTGATGAGGGTGGGGGGAGGGGTGCCCTTGATGAGGGCACTCCCTTGCTGGCCAAGGAAAAGCCGCGGGCTGTGGGACTGGCATGGCGGCTCTGCTTCCACGGCTGGCATCTCCTGCTTCACCATCACGGCTTTCTTTGGCACTGGGCTTGGATTCGAAGTGTCCATTTGGCTAGCGGTTGGTGCAGGGCTGAATTGGTCTGTTTGGCCACTGGATTGCTTTGCAGACTGGCAACTCAGGAAACCGTTTTCACTCTTGACCTGGGTGCCAAATGCTACTGGGTTGGAGGCAAGGGCTGTTCCGTCTCCCGCAGCCACTGGGGCCGGTAGTGACTGCTGAGAGCGCTTCTCCTGCTCTAGCTGTAGTCTAAGCATCTCAACCAGCTGCTGCTTCTGCTTCAGCATGCGGGTGAGTTCCTCGATCTGCTTGTCCTTCTCCTGCAGCATCTGGTCTTTGTCCCTAACTTCGGCATCTCTGCTGTTACCAGTGCTGCACCGCTCCGACCTGGGTGCCGCATTTACGCTGCAGGAGGCAGACTTGGAGCTTTCTTCCTTCACCAGGAACTGCACTGGAGATGCCTGCAAGGTGAGCTGGGTCAGGGGTGAAGTCACCATCTCTCCAAAGGTGTCTCCGGTGGCCGAGTTCTCATCCCCTGTGCTCATTTGCGAGCGCTCAGAAGGAGTTGGAGAAACAGGAGGAGTCGAGCCTGTGCTGCCAAACTTCATCACGCCGCCACCAGTGACTGTGGCCACAACTACTTCTGCTGGTGCAATGCCAGTGGTGACCAGGGCTGGCCCTGTGCTCAGCCTGGCAGCTGGGAAGGCCACCACCACTTCGGCAGCTTTTGGGAGGATGGCTGCTGTGCTGGGCTTGGGAGTGGGGGTTGTTTGGCCAGCTGCACCATTCTGTTCTTGGTAAGCTCTGAGACGCTCAATCAGGTCTGTCTTTGTGCCTGAGACAGGCAAGGCCCTCAACTTCAGCTCTTGCTTCAGTTCTGCTACCTGATGTGGGAGAAAAAAAGAGGGCAACATTAAGAGAACATACACTCTAACGAGAACAACTATTAACAGCTACCAGAGCCATGGGGCAAAGGACTAAACTGACCCTCCTGCAGGCCAACAAACCTGCACCTCAGGTACAGACTGCAGGGTAGCAACACCAGCTGCTATCACTAACTCCTGTCAAGCCACCTCAGCCCTGCTCTGGGGCAGCAACATTGTTCAATACTGCCCTCTCCACTGACAATGGCAAAAAAAAGGGCTGTCCAGCTTCACAGGACATCTACCTTCATCTCATCTAGGTTGGCAGGGAGAGGGCCAGGCTTGCCCACTGCAGCATTACTGTTTTGTCGCATCAGCCCACTGGAACCAGAGGATACTGAAGACGTGCTGCTGACTGTGGCAGAGAGATTGCGTACAGCAGGGGCACTGGCACCACTCTGCTGTTCTCCTGGAGGCCTGCAGGGAAAGAAAAAACACAGGCATCAAAACCAAGGTGGAAAGGCACCAGAGGCCCTCAGTGTCAACAATCATATGCGTTCAGAAACATCTGGGTCACTAGTGCCACCCTAGACATTAAAGCACACCAGTGCCTTTGACTATATCCGTGCCCCTTACCTGGCCAACCAACTCACTTCAGCTGCTTTTGTCTGATTCATCTGACACTGGCCCTTTTTGCGGCCTGCTGTAACTTAACGAGATTGAGCGTGTTACACCCAACCACCACACCTCACACCCAGAACACAACGTCTCTGATTAACAGTACTGGGGAAGCAAGTGCTTCCTAAGAGAGAGCTGCCACTTAAGACCCATACTTTGGTGGAGCTGGCAGGATGGTCTGATAGTTGTAGTGCTGCTGCTGCTGCTGGTTGAGGATCTGAAGCTGGAGAAAGAGCTGCTGCTGCTGCAGTATTTTGGCATAGGATGAATCCATGGGAGGAGCTCCCTTGTCCTGCTTTTGGTCCGGGGGAATATACTGATGATATTTAAGCTTCTTGACTTTCGGCTTCAACTCCTTGGCTTTTTTACTGCGCTGAGACTTCTCACTAGCAGACTTGGGCTGGCTTTGCTATTTAGAAGAAAAGGAGGAAGCAAATAAGAATGGAAACACTGAAATAACATAACACCCCATGTAAACCAGAACGCACGCTGGGATTTTCATTTCAAAATTCTCCAGATTTGACCTCAGGGTCTTTCCATGCTTCTCTAACTCAGGCAACAGTATAGTCACAGCACCCGCAGCAGCTTACACTTCACCATAACGCAGGTCATCTTTCCCAGCACACCAGATCACTTACTCATCTAGTGCAGCGTCACTGATTCGAATTATGGATAATGCTGATTGTTTCAAAACATTTGGCATTCAGGACCCATTTTACAGAAGGTGAATATGTCATGGAACAGAAAAACCTATTAAATATGTTACAACTCATGTCAGAGGAAGACACTAGTGAGAAATAAGCTTTCTTTCCTTCGCACCTGTTAACACAATACTTCCAACTCCAAACCTTCTTCAGAGTAACAATCTTACCTTCCTTCAGACTACAACAATGAAGAAATCAGCCAAAATAGTACCTTAATGAGTGTTGGTGGGGGCTTGGCAGCAGTAAGAGCCGCTCCATTGGTAAGACTAGGAGGCAAAAGAGGTGGAGGTGGCAGAGGCGGGGGTGGCTGTTCGGGTAGGAAAAGTGTTTCACTGGAGTCTGTGCTAATCTGCAATTGGGATGTACCCTGCAGGGACAGAAAAAGGCATAATGAATATACACACGAGGAGGGAAAGAATTTAAGAGAGTGCAGGAAGTGTCCACTTACAGGGAAGCAGCACAGGTTTCAAGTCATTAATTAGATTCCTTTAACTCACTGCTTCAGTTGTCCCTAAGAAGCAGCACAACTTCTTAGGGCAGAAAACAAATCAAAATCCCACACCTGTATCTCCCAGCTTTGCCTGCCAGAATCAGTTGCACACCAACACAGGCTTTATCACCAAGTAATGATTGCCCCCCTTCCCCACATGGCACCACTACCGGGGCTTCTGAATAACCAGAGGACTTCACCAACACCACACAGAGCTAAGACCCCTTGTGAAATCTCACAGACTATACCTTTTAAGGATCCCTCAGTCTCACTTTTTAGGATCCTCTGCCACAAATCAGCAATAGCTGTGAAGCTCCAGGGCACTGCAGGAGGCCACTGCATTCTCACCTGAGCTAGTGATGTGCCAGTGGTGCTAGGGAGAGGCTCACAAATCCGTGAGTCCATCGGCGATGGGACAGACCCCTGGGACTCATGGCTGGCTGGCTGTTCTGGGGAGAGGGCATCACTGCTGTCCTCATCAAAGGAGGAATTGTCTGCAACCTTTGGGTAGTTCACCTGTCCAACTAGAAACACAAACATCAACTGTGGTCTTTAAAGCAGAATAAGAAATTACTTCACTTGACACCAGATGTTTCACAAAGATAATGAAGGCATGGAGAGAGTTGTGTCTGAGTTGTGCTTAAAGCACCAACTAAAAATGAGACAACAGAGCCCAAACTGGATCAGTTTTAAGTGTTTACATTCATCTCTGCTATCAGTAGAATAAAATGATGCAGACTGAGGTGAACCATTTCCCTTGCTTCTTAGCCAGACAAGATCAGGAAGTATCACAAGAGCTACTTAACTCTGCCCAAACCCAGATCTGTGACATGGCTTATTTGATTATAATTTGGCACCAAAGAAGAAGAAGGTTAGACAGTGTAAGGTTGAGTCATGGTTTCTTTGGTGTTCGTCCTATGTGGTGGAAGGTAGAATCCCTCTTCAAGACAGAATCACAAATTGTCCTCTAGTCTTATAAGCAACAAGGGCTATGGATTAAGTGGTGGCCCTGACTGCTATTAGCGTTTCTGTCTACCTGCACGTCCCGTAGATAAATTCACTTGAGTGTACCTTTGTAATGTGCTAATGTTTTTTAGATTACATTATCTCAAATTAATCCTAGTAAGCAAGAAAATACTATCATTTGCACCTAACATAAAAGCAACAGAAATCCAGAGGATGTCAAAGTCAGAAGGAAGCCACATCTCTAATGCTCCGGTTCACAAGTTCACTTTTTCTCTTCCTCAACCACTTCTTGTGCAATAGTGAAGGCAGGCTCTCCCACAGGCCCTCCCACAACACTGTCCTTTTCCTTGTTCATGAAAAGTATTCCATCTTGCTCACAGTTGTGTCCCATTTGTCTTTAAAGAAGCTGTGCGTGTTTAAGGGGATGAATAACCACAGACGCACACAGACTGCTCAGTCTGGGGAGACGGGAAAGAGCACTGCTGAGGCAGTGGGAAGGCTATTCCTCAGCATTCCTTTCAGCCCTTGGAATGGCACTGGCATGATTTACATCTGTTCTGGTTTATTTTTAAAGGGGTTGAATCCTCTGAAGTTTTTAAGTTCACAGACAGCTTTTGTTTCATCACACCTGTTTATATTCTGTCTCCTCTCCCTGATCCGAGTGGGTTCTCCCTGACCAAGGCTGCTGACATGTTATACCAAGAGCAGGATTTTTAAGGAGAGAATCTAGGGAATGCCATCTTCAACAGTCTTTCAAGTCTTTAGGGCATGCAATTGCTTTCACGTTATTCTGGGATGGCCATACTCCCTGTAATTTAATGTCTTTGTAGCACTATCTGAGCCTGAGGGAGTTCAGCCTGTGATTCTGAGACAGGAAAACAAGACCAACCATGGGATTGCACTCCCTTAGACAGGCAGGTGAATTGGTAGGAAATCACAGCCGCCTATGGGAAAGGCCCTCAAACAGATCCTCCTCTGGCCTTACCTATAATGGCTTCCTTCAGGCTTGATTCCACAGGCAAGATGTTCTTCTCCACCAGCTCCATGGGACCTGGCCTCTGCGCTATCTTCTCATTGAGGTCATCTGCTAGTCTAGCTCTCTTTAGCTTCAGCTGCTTTGCCTGCAAGGAGGGTTCAGCTGAGGTCTCTATTCAGGGGAAAGTAAACAAAATGGCGTCAATCCAGCAACGGTCAAGCTATGCACTTCAGCAGTATTTTACTTCTATTCAGAAAGGTAACTGTAGATAACAGTAGATAACTGTACAGAAGAATAGTTGCAGATAACAATAGATAACTATGCACTATAAAGATTTACAGATATTATGTATATTTAAGTTATAAAGATAATTACAGTAGCCTTTGTGACTCCAGAATAGGACAAATTCACTGTTCTCAAACTGATGTCACCCAATTCTTGTTCATCTTTTCCCTTTCAGTTGTGTCCAAAGACATGGTACTCAACAGCAGCATAGTACTCCCTCTCTGAAACAGAGGTGCTTACTAATTAGATCAAATCTGCCTCACTCCCTCTTGGATATTTTACAGTGTCTTCCCTTAGTAGAAGAGCAATCCACGGTCATTCCATTCCATTGTTGCTCAGCTACACAAAACTGCACAATTTTGAGTTCACACAACAGATTCTTCTGAGAATCTCCATGCAAGCAGAGCTGAATCCCTCCCAAGAAATCATGCGACAAGCATGATCTTCTGCCTGCTCCCACTTGAAAGAAAGACTTGGGGGTCAGAGGCAAAATAGAAAGCTGTTAAATAAGTAATTACGATAAAGTTTATTGTTGATGTTTTCCTGTTTAGCATGTGCCATACCTTCCAGAATGTGCATCCTAACCAGCTCTGATCTCTCTGGCCGGGACCGGATTTTCCGTTTCAGATAGTCCTCTGTCTGCAGCAAAAACAGACAAGCAAGAACCAATTTCGGCTGATCAGACACAGGAGTGAGGTAAACTTGGACAGCACAAACAAGAGAAACAACCATCTTCAGTTGTTACTGAGGTCTAAATAAACACAGAACAGAGAAGGGGTATATCTTCTGTCCCAGAGCACCCAGAGAATGAGCTTATTCTAAAGATGACCTTCTACTGTACAACGCCTCAGTGTAAGAGTGCACTGCTGCCCCGCAGAACAGAAACTGGAAAGGACTTCCTCAAGAGCTGAAGCCCTCTTTTCCCCTTTTATGCAACACCACTAACTTGTGTCAGGGTGAAATTCAAGACATTTCTTTTTACATTAAAGATAGATGCGCTGGTTCCATTGTTCACAGCAAATACTTTCGTATACTGCTGGCATTCAGGGCTGACTTGTGGTTTGAACACACTCTTTTATTTGTTTAAAGATACGTTATTTGTTAAGCTAAAGACCCCATGCACTCCCTTGGCAGGCAGAATCTAAATGCTATGACAAGACCATTTAATTTCCAGAACTGTTTTTAGCTCTGTCTTTGGAGAATGTGCTACAGAGCAATGTACAGAGATGACCCTGTCCAGGCTGAGCACGTCACCCTTTACACAGCCAGATGGGAATCTGGGAGCAGTGGGTAACAGACTGGTAAGTACTGGCCATCAGAGTGGGCCTTCAGAGAAAATAACTATTAGAAGTCAATCAGAAAACTGCACCATACTTGCTCAGTTGTCCACACCAAAATATTAACTTAATAAGAAGGTTTTAGGAAAAAAGAGGAGGAAGAAGCAAAAGCCTTCGGGACGCTGGTCTTAATGCAAAGTCCAGCGTTCCAATCCTTCCACAGAGTTTAAAGCGCTAACACTGCCTTACAGGTTTTAATCACAGCTGTTATTTTTTCACTTATGTTGCTTTCACTTTTAAAACAAAACTTAGCCCAGCAGTCATAACGGGTTTTATTCCCCTGTAGGCTAATCAGAAAAAAAAACTATCCCCAAAGGCCTTTTGAGGAACAGAAATCAACAAGAAACCCCCCAGTTAGCAAAGGTGCCACATGAAGTGTGACGCCTGGCTTCCTCTTTCTATAGAGCCATAAGTCTGTGCGATTTCAGTGTTACAAGATTTAGGGGGGATCATTTTCAATTTCTAATGTCCTAGATAAACAAGTGCACGTGCAGATAACAGAGAAAACATATGCTTTCCTCAAAGGTGGAACTGAGCTCCACATGATAGGAGCATTTAAGGGCAAAACAGACACCATAAAAATAAAAATGTGAAGTATATGGCAGTGGGGAAGAAGAATATCAGTGACTTCCAGAAAGAAGACTCCAGGGGAAATCCAGGCACCATATTCAATGGGGTTTAGGCACAACTAGTTCACTCAGGGTTAACCACCACTTCATACAAGCTAAAGAACACCCCCATCCAATACATCTCTGACTGCACAGCACTGTAATGCATCCAGAATATGAACAATTTCCTTCTGCATCTCATTAACAGCTACAGGATGCCCAAAACATAAGATATACTACTCCTGACTTCCTCAAAACATTAAAGAGCATATTGCATCTTACCCTGGCCCGCTCCAAACTCCTTCTTTGTTCATGAAATGCAGCTGGACTTTTCAGAGCTGTTGAGAGAAAAACATGTAGAGAATGAATTAGAATGATGGAAGTTCTCTCACTGCACGTTCCTTCAGGCCAACTAAGTTAACAAATACACCGCAGCAACTGCCTCCTGCATCTTTCAACACACTGGACCAGATCTCCAGCTGGCATAAAGCGATGCAAATTGACATACTCCATTTGACAGCACAGGAGCTACAGGAGCTGACCTGGACTTTTTGTGAGCTACTGAAGAAAGTCATATGGGCTACACTTCTAGTTGAACTAACCACTCCTCACAAAGTTGGGTCCAAGAGCATGAGTCAAAACCAGCACCCCCAACAAATGCCTTTTACAAGCTTCAACGTGGAGTAAAATATCCAGGACCCTTAAGTAAAGGAATGGCACTGAAACATCGAAGAGATACATGAAATGGTTGGAAGGATGGGGGAGGATCCTAATGAACTGTAAATCCTCTTTACTACCTTTCAATGTCAAAGGAAGCTGCAAGTCTTTCCTTAATCTGCACCTGTGTTTTGTGTACATGCAAGGGCTGGTTACAAATTCTGCAGGTCCACAGGACGTATATATTGCTCCATGTAAGAGAAACTATCATGAAAACAGGAACACTTGGACAGGAAAGTACATCTGCCTGTTGACAGAAAACCAAGACTTAAGGAATTAACAGCAGCTCTCCATATAACAGACCTACTCGCCCCCTTGGGCCCAGTATAAAACCAGAGCCAAAATGGATCATGTTTTAAGAAACTGATCCTCTGCTGTCCAGGACCGTACTAACCCTGAAGGAATCTCTCGCTCTGCCTGGCTCCTCTGGAGCACACAAAGCTCACGTCCCACAGTAAAACCAGAGAAAGAGGGTGACATTAGTTCTAACTCAGCAACGTTAAGCATCACTAGCTCCTCACGGTTTTCCCGAATCCGCAAGTAGCTTGTTGTTTAAAACAATCACATTGTGGCTTGTACTCAGAACTAGCTGAAGGGAACATAGTAATTTCTTTTCATATTTCTGAAATACTCGTATTTAAAACTGCCTGGTAAAGTTTCTAATTTACCATGAAGCTAAACAGCAAAGTTAAAAAACTTCAGCTTCAACGATAAGTTGCAAGTCTTTTGAAGACAGAAATCTAAACTTGTACAGTTAATAACTCCAAAGTATTGCATCTAGGTCCTATGAGATATAGTCTACTCGTATTATTTTTCACTTAAGACCAATGATTAAATATTTCTCAAATGTAACTTCATAATGAAATCTCAAAAGGCTATTAGAAAACAAAAGCCCTCGTGTAAATGCAATGTAAGAAACTACTTCTAATGCACGTGTAGACTTCTAAACTCTTTCCTACAGAATTAAACAGAGTAGCCAAAGACAGAGTGTTCAGACAGACACACGTTCTGCAAAATATAGACATCCCTCTAGGTTCACATCAATGGGGTACAAAGTAGAATTTAGTCCATATGCCAGGAATTCTGAACACACCAGAGCATCATAGATGGGATTCAGGCTACAGAAGTGAATGAAGAATAGTTTGGAGAATAAATTAACAATAATTGAGAACTAACCATAGCGAGTGAGTATACAGACCCCTACAATGATGGGGCAAATAGTTCCTGTTCAGATTAAAGATAGTTTCGTACAATCTGGTTATGGAGAGAAATCACCAGAGAAAGTTATGCAAGCTGTGAAATGGGAGTGCACTGATTGCACTTTGGGATAAACCAAAGTAAGGGTAGAATATGGTTTTGCAATAACTGCAAAAATAATACAAAAAACTTCACTGGCTAGCTGAGACATCAACTCCTGGTCAGTCTGACCATCACACTTCAATGAACAGCAAGCAACAAATAATACTGGGAAATACTATTTTCAAGCCACATGAACTGCTTGTGAATAATCATGTGCTTGAACTTAAATACACATTTCTTTCATGGCATGCATATCACAAAAAAGTGAAATAAAACTTCAGGTACTCTTGGGCAAAGATACCATGCAATATATAAATCGGTATAAAAATCTACCCTGGAGACAAGCGAAGCAGACCTCATCTTGAGTCTTCAAAAGCTCCCCAACACTGGAATGTGCAGGCATGGCAGTAATTCTTTACTCTCCCCTTCCTGCCTACATCTGCCGTCAGTAAGAGGCAGCACATGAACTTTAAGTGACATTTCCCTGACCATAGCAAAAGGAAAGTCAACTGCAGGCGTTCAGCTGATTTCACAGGTAGTCCAAGAAAACTCTTGCATACAGAAGAACAAAGCAAAAAGAAAAGAATCCCCAAGTAAAAAAAAAGAAAACCCCTCCCCCAAATCACATACACATTAAATAGTAAGTAATGCAAAACTGCTACGGGAAGAATCTTGTAAAGAACAATTTAGTCTCTCATGACTAGTCCTCTGGAAACAAGCACTGGGTTGTAGCTCTCTGGGCTGGCAACATGACAGAGGACTTCAAATGTCAAGAGGGCACCAATCCTTCACTGCTTCCCTCAGCAATCTAGGATGGGGCTGACATATCAGAAGAGGGTGTCTATTGTAAAATTATACTCCATTCAAAGTTAACTAAGCCTTGCACATTTTTCTGTCTTTGAAGTGACTACATATCCCAGAGCTGCAGAGCAACTCTGTTAATGCAACACTATAGCAAATGGAAAAAAAGAAAAATCCTATGAAGAACTCTGAAGCAGCAAGGCTCTGGATAAACTCTACAGGAGACCCACAATGCAGCCATGTCCCTCTTCCAGTTCCCAGCACTGTCCTTCCCAGTGGCACTGATCCCTACAAAACTATTCCTGCCCTCTGTACCCTGCTGGCTTGCTCACCTGAGTGCTGCTTTATCCATGCCACTGAAAATCACCCATATTCACAAAGCTCTACTGTTCTCAGCCATATCAGCTACTCTGGCTCATTCTGATGGTGTACGCAAATAAGTGGCTTAGCTGGCGGAGCAGAAGCAGTGGTAACCAGGTAGGCATGGGCCAGCACTTCTATCACTGACACAGGATTCATGTCCACGGCCCCTGGTACCTGAAGCAGCAGATATAACCACAGAAAATAAGGATGAAGAAACTCCCATTACCTAATCCTTTCTGACTGCTCAGAAAGGCAGTCTGACTGCTCAGGCTGGATAAAATATACTAAACTATTCCTTACAGTAGTTTGTCTAACCTGTTCTTGAAGATCTCTCATCAAAAAATGCAATATTATTGCAGAGAAATTACCCCAGTGCATAGATGTCCTTACTATTTAAAAACCTTTCTGAATGTCTAATTTACATTTCCCTTCCTACAATTTATACACACTATTCCTTGCCTTACCTGCAATCATTACAGAGAACAATTTATTATTTTGCACTTTGCATCTATCCCTATATATTTGAAAACTTTGGCTTTCCTACAGTAGTATTCTATATAAAATGACCAAAGCCAGTTGTTTCAATCTTCCCTTATAGATAACATTTCCCAGACCTTTGCTTGTTTACTCTCTTTCAGACTCCTTCCATTGGATCTGCATTTTTCTTGAAGTATAGTGTCCAAAATTGGGTACATATTCCAGCCTGGGCTTTATCAGCTTTCATAGAGCCAAATGATCATTAAATTACACTTCTCATATGTCCCAGCCAGTTTGCCTTTTTTGTGTACATAAAATGCATAACATGTTCACTTGTGCTTGGCTCACAAACCATGAAATGTCTCCAAACCTCTTCTGCAGAACTGCTATCTACCCAGCCATTCTCCATCCTCAATTCATGCTACTGACTAGACGTACCAAAATGTAGAAACTCTGCATTTTTCTTTGATTTTATCCCTATTCTTCAAATATTGTGAGTCCCAGTCCTGTCTTCCTCCCAGCCTACGAACCTGCAAGCTTACAAATACGCACACTATTCCCTTGTTTACATCAAATTACTGAAAATACCAAATAGTATCAGACATGGACCTCCTCCATCCCCACTCCAAAGCCCTGCTCAACACATCCTCCCAGTCTGACACGAAGCCTTTATTCTAATATTGTTCTCTCACCCGTTGCACGTGCAGCTTCGAGTTGTCCCAGCTTGCTTACAAAAACATCAGGCAAGCCTGTGTCAAGCACCTTACTAGACCCAAAAAACGGCAAAAAGACATTTAACATCCTGACTTCCCCAGGAGGCAGTTCAACAAATGTTTAGTCTGGTGCTAGGTCCAGCTTAAGTAATGACCTCTTCTTCCCCCTCCGCATGTCCCACTCATTTCTGCCTCGCCACTGATGGTCCAACTGTATTCGTGCCACACAGGGAGCTGTACTAGGGAACTGTCACCATGAAGTAACTCCAGCACCTCCCCATGGCACTTGCCCCTCCCCCAACTGAGGTACTAGTTAACTCAGTTTAAATACTTGATCTGTTGTGCGTGGCCAGCTTCGCTAGCTTTGCTAGCAAAACTTTGGGTGAGTCCCTGATGAGACTAGAGTGCCGCCAGAGAAAAAAAAACTTGCCAAACTACAACAGTAGTATTAGCTGTTGAGAGTTTTTGTTTTCCACTGTATGCAGACAAAAAAAATCCTGGATACTTCTCTGCTACTGGGATATCTGAGAATGCAGAAGTAACTTCTGCAATGCCCAATTTCAGTTAGGTATACCTTTTGCCTGCCTTTCTGATTTTGTTTCTACATGACACGTGTGTGGTATTTTCATCCTCAATAAACTGCAGTTACACTTTCTGCCCTTGTTCTTGTACCTAGGCCTGGGACAAAGCATGTTAGTCCTCAGTTATGCTGACAAAACCATTTGTGGACTCAGATCACAGTTGTTTTCAAAGAGTTATTTTAACCTGGACTGGTATGCTGGTTTAGAGCACAGCTCCACAAATAATAGTGTCAGCAAAACTGAGCAAAAACTGCCCTGCCAGACAAAGTCAGAAACGAGAGGCTGGGTTTAAAGCCAGCGCTGCAGCAGGAGCCCCCCATGCTGCTGAACCACAGCCCACATGTCTGCAGACTGCCCCAGCCACCTTAGAAAAACATCCTGATGTTAAAAAATGGCCAAACAAGTGCTAAAAATGGTTTAGTGAAAGAATAGAAGGACCAATAGCATCACCAACAGGGTTTGGGCCAGCACAGTCCAGCAGGTGCCACTCACTGAGTTGTAAATACTTTTGTCCCGCTCAGACAACCGCCTGGCAATTTGCAACATCTACTGTTATAAGGATGAGCTTGATACCCCTCACCTTTAGATGACTGACAGCAGGACATGATTTTCTTACCACAGATGGGTTGGCTAGCAAAGGATCTTATTACATTCCTACCACATACATCCTAGTTTTTTAGTCTCTCTGCTACTTATTGTGGAGCCTTTTGATGCTTCATCACCAGAATTCCTGAAGCATTGGTATCTTTGTGGTCACACCCTTAGCTACCATGAGAAAGCTCCCTGGAGATCAATGATGCAACTGTTTTGTGCCTCCACCCTGCTTCAGAAATGTTTGCAGCTATACGTTGCAACTACTGTCCTTCCACCTGACACCCCCAGAGTTAAGCAGCAGCACAGAGGACCATCTATGATGATGCACACCTTTCCATACAAAGCACGGAGATGGAAGTTGCTAATCTTCGCTTCAAAGCAATGTACTAATTTCTATGAAACAGGGTCCAAAATTGCAATGCATGAATTCAGTAGTCCCTCAGTCCAAGACACGTTTGGAAGATGGCGATGCATGAATTAAGGGAGATACCGCTGCAAAGCATCAAACTGGTGCTTCTATAAACAGACTGAATCAAGGCTCATGAATCAAAACCAAATCTCTAATACAACAGCACAGACAAAAAGCCAGGCAAAATGCTTCAAACATTTTCTGTTCAGGGTTTACCCTGCAGCATACAAAAGCAAATTTTAGCCTTTGCAAAGCTTTCAAAGAGAGTCATATGCAGATCTTCAAGTTCCTATTACCTAGTGTGAGAAATAAGTGGAATCAGAAGCAACTTCAGTCAATCTAAGAACGAAACATAGCAGGGGAAGGGGACTGACCCAACTGCCAAGAAACAGAGGTCAAAGTATTTGTACACCCTGCATTGGCTTATGCAGCCAACAGAAGACACCAAGGTTTGCGGGAACCAAATAAAGGGAAGAAAGGCAAAAGGGTCTTCACAGGCCCTCATAGCTCAAGTGCCTAGCAGGGAGGAGAGGCTGCAAAACCTGCAATTGGTAAGATCACTACTGGAGGCTATCAGATGTGTAAGCTGACAGCGGAGAGACAGCACAGTATCTACCTCAACACAGACAACAAGGTGATATTTGAACTGCAAATCAGTTCATCAGACAACATGCAATGTTTGTAGAAAGGCTACTGATTCAAGTATTCTGCTCTTCGGTTAGATCAGTTCCTGAGGGAAAGGTAAACTCTTCTATAACAAAGAGAAGCTCGTGTCGTGTCCAAACCGAACCTCAGACATGCTGACTTAATTCAGAAAGGCAGAAGGCCGCCTGCTGCAGCTATTCACCTCTGCTCTCAACCAAATTCTAGTTTCTCTTGTTTACTATGCTTTTGTAAGATAAAGTTCTGCAAATAAGCTTGATGACTTCCTCTGTCGGTTCAGGGTGGGGCTCCCACTCCATAGCATTTGGTGCGTAGCATCTGGTAAAAGACACAAAACTTGAACCACAGATCAAGGCAGTTGGCACTTTCTTTCTCCCTTCATCTTCACCCCACTTCCAAAAAGCACTTCTCATAGCACAGAAGTATTCAAAAACTGGGTCACATGCACAGAAGGAGCCATCATCCTGCTAGTGGGGCAGTATCGAAGAGCCAGCATGCTGTAGAAATATGACAAGGGGGTGGGGAATACACAGGTGATAGAAAAGAGATCTCCATCAGCACCTGTTTCGCCTTATGTGGCTCCTGAACTGGGCTTGCCCTGGTTGCACAAGCATCCGTACAGGTGGGATTGTGGTACCCTGCCTCAGCTCAGCTCACCATGGAGCCACGCACCAGCTGAGCTGCTTCCAACACCTGAACCAGGCACCTCTCCAGAGCCCACGTCCACAACTCAGCAAAACTGTCAGTAACTTTATTACAGCAGTACCTCGTTTACAATACAGCTGAAGTGTAATATTTTCATTCGTTTTAACTGTGTGAAAAGCCTGAAGTGTAGGTTTGTCACAGCAAATAGGCAAAATTATTGACAGAAAGGGCTAAGATTTTTCAAGGCCAAACATTGAGTTATTTTGAACTCTAAGATATGTGTAATTTCTCAGAAAGTTCACCCTCCTCAGGAGCAAAATGGAAATTATCACCCATGGTAACAGTTATCAGATCTACGGGTGACTATGGCTACAGCTTTGTGTCAAAGAACATTTACAGCAAATACAGATAGTATAACCCACTCCGTCCATCCCCATTAACTCTTGGAATTCAAAAGACATTACCTAAATCCTGAACTGAAAAATAAAAAATATGAAAGCAAGCTTCATTACAATTAGGATTATGCCACCTCCAGACTGAAAAGGAAAAGGGAGATAAGGAACTTCTAGTGAGAAACCTTTGATCCATGCATTCCTTGAGCAGACTTCATGCCTGCTTCCTGTGTAATTGCCCTGTGCAAACTCTTCTGACAACTTTACAGAGTGCCCAGACTAGGGGAGGTGTGGGGCCATGAGAAGAAAAAGGCGAGACCATTCCCAGCCAACGAATAAGAAAGAACCCAAGACGACAGTGGGAACGTGAAGGGGAAAAAAGCTGTTATTACATACCAGATTTTACTCCCCTGAATTATTTTGTTTCTCTTGCAACCAGCAGAGTTAAATCTTTTATCACTGTGGGGATCAAGGACTAAACGCAGCCTACCAAGCCCCTGAGAATGGCCTTTTCTTTCTACAACTTCAGAAAGGGCAAACAGCACATTTCCATTACTAACAAAATGAACTTTCCTACTCCAACCGTGTCTCATTAATCACGGATGATATAAACACATGGAAAACAAACACAGAAAGCTATCTAAAAATATAAACAAACCAGGTGCAGTTATTAGGCCCCTGACAATGAGGCTCTCAGCTTAAATGCACAGACTCCTTCTCCACACAAAGCCTCAAGGCTTTGAAATTGTGCTTCAAGAGAAGAGATCAAAGTCGAAGAACCAGCAAATAATTCCTGGGAGACAAGTTACAGGTAGATGATCAAATTAAAATAAAACCAGTTACAGATTTCTGTGCTACACGCCACAAACAGAAATACAGCTGCAAATGCCCTCTACAGCTTTTGTTTGTTTTACAATACCTGCTTAGTGTTCCAGCCTTACTCTCAGAGCATGACATCGAGTATATCAAAAGTCTCGCTGCAGCCTCTATTTTTGAGGTCCCATTCTGTACACAATGAATCAGGAAATAGCAAGGTTTCAGAGGTTAAATGGAGTATTAAAAAAAAGTTGTTATTATTTTTAGATTTTTAGATTTTTAGATTATTTTTAGATTTGACAGGTTTGGACATTTTATTAAACAAGTCTGGGAGTAATGATACTTACAGTCCATATGTTTGTTTTAACTCCTTACCATAAATGAAAGTACAATTTCAGCTTGTTTTGTGGAAAAAAGGTATGAAAGCAAAGCAGTCACCAATGGGCAGAATAGCAGACACTAGATGGCAGGGAAGTAAAAATTTGTATTTTTGTTTTGTTACTATAAATACATTCCAAAAACGATAGGCAAAGTCACTACAAAGACCTGATATGTAAAGCAGCGAGAGAATGACGAGAATATGTTACGCAGCAGAGATAGTAAAGCAGGAAGAGCTCTTTCAGGGTGTTAAAGCAAATGGGTTATCTGCAGTTCAAATATAACACACAACGATCTCGAAATGTCGACTGCGTAGCTGCACTGCAACACTTCTGAACCAGTAAAACTCCACATAAGCATAGCAGTTCATCTTCTATCCTAGTCTTTACATAGAAGATAAAATATTGTTGAGACATTAAGAACCTGAAGTCATCACCATGACTGCAGAACAATTCCTGCCATGAAAAATACTGCACATGTAGATAACTGCGTATGTTCCAACAGCTTACTGCGTCTCCTTTCTTTGACATACATCAAAAGATGCTCTTATTTCACAGTTAACAGTTAAACTATTAAAAAAGCTAGGTTTTTTGTTTTCTTTTGTTTTTGACAACATTTAATATGTTCTGCTGTAGCTATTGTTTGTGACAGGAACCAGAAGTTGACCATATCTTCAAAGGACAGGTCTCCTCCAACTACCACCTCATATACTGTATTGGCAAGTTTCAGGTTTAAAACTGGCAGCTTAGTAAGAAAATATGAACATGAATAAACTATTAAATATAGAGCTATGCAATAAAGTTGGAAGTGCATAATTTTTGTCAACTGAGTTACTTTTTTTTAAATTGAGAAGTGGTTATAATATCAGGTAAAGGCTAAAGCAGCAATATCATTTTTAGTGACCCTACACAAACACAAGTGTGGATGTATGGCCAAGTTTGGGGGTTGAGGTGTTAAAGTCTAGAGATGTGGTTTAACTTTAGAAACTCACAGGTGGCAAGCATTTCGCTTCCTGAAATCAATACCTCAAAGATCCTTGTTTTCTTGTGATGGTGGCTGTGCTGGATGCAGAAGACCAGTTACAAGCTTTGCCTAGATGATGACAACACTGATATGCCAAACCATAACCTGTGTTCTGTATCTTCAAATCACTACGTGTCCCCAGTAAATGGCAATTCCTTTATAATTTATTCTAAGCAATGTTTCACAGCCCCCCCAAAAAGCAAATACTGTATTTTAGTTTTATAACAAATATTAAATTTTCCCCATTAACCTTATGGCTACGAAAAAAATGCAGCTAATGATATGAGAGGCCTAATGAGATTATAATCATTAGACTGTCTGCTGTATTACAATCATTCCTAATCACGTGACATGCTGCAATTGAACTATGGCACACTCCCCTTGTGTAGTCCGAAGATAAAAATACACTCTCTTCAGGAGAGTCTGAAACCCAGCAGCACAAGATTCACAAATCTTGTATGCCAAAAATATGCTCAAACAACTAAGAGGCTGCACGTCCAAACTGCATTGAAAGTGTTGGTAACGCACACCTATACCATGGAAACACCTCAGCACCTGTAAAAACAGTCACATTAGAAAAACAGCACAAACTCCATCCTGTTTGGATTCTACATACATTCACACATTCTGCATATATCGCATCCTGGAATGCAAACATACAGTCAGAGTAGTTGGATGTGGGCACAAAAACTGGCAAACATCCAACACACTGAAGCAAAAAAGAAGCTCCTGGAAATATTCTGCCTGTACTGCAGCCACCATCCTTCTAGTTTTCAGTCAAGACGATGCCCTTTTCAAAGGCTGCCTGTGTCATCTTTCAGATATTCACAAAGCAGTGCTACAGAGCAACACAAGGCACATTCCCAGAAATTATCTTCTACTTCTGTTTCACCTGCTTAGGTGAACCTGATGGTCACACCACCACCTTTCCTGCAGGATTCTGCCACATGACAAACCTTGCATGCTTGCCTATATTTTGTGTTTGCAGCCAGAAGGCGAAGATCCCAATGCCGATGGATAAAACAATGGGCATGTGAAGCTTTAAACCTTGCAAAACAGAAGCAGCGCAACATATTTTGCAAAGCAGATTATTGCTACATTTGCCAAATGTCTTTCCCCTACAATTTTTTGCTGTTTTAGTTAAGATATTTTCCACGTCTTTCTACTCAGATGCATGTTAGCTACTGTTCTAAACATTCTTTTCAAGGGTGGAAAACTGGGTGTTTAATACTCCCCCCCAAAACCTTACAATGGCTGTTACCTTTAAATTCGACACTGTAAAAACTGACAGCATCTGACTGTTCTTCTACAGCATAACAGAGTTCAAAGAGTTGAGCACAGACAGCATTTTTTGGTTAGCTTGCATTTTATGAGGACTAGAAGATGAAAATCACCTCTGCATAGCTACAAAAAAAATGCAAATAGCAAAAAAGCTTGTCTATTTGAACTATCAGAAAATAGGCCAAAACCTGAATAAATACGAAAACTCAGCTCTCCTTGTTTCTAGATACAGTCCTTCTAGCTCAAATCACAGGTATGTCAGATGCAGATGAAGACTTGCTTCGCACCTCTTTTCTATGGGCAATTGAGAATTTTAATCTTCAACTAATGAATCCTGCCACTAGTAAAAGGTTACACAAAGCGATAACAGAAAAGCAAGAACAATTAATGAAGCACAAAACCCAATTACTTTGAATCCTCTGTCACTGCTTATAAATGCTTTATTTCTTACAACAATACACCAATCTTTTAGTGAAGCATAGCCCTACTGTAAGTGGCTGGTGGGTTGGAAAGGTTATTCAAGCAAGATTAAGTGTACTTGGTAAAAAAATGTTGAAACATTTGCCTTTCCTCTCTACCATATAAACAAAATTCCGCATGGGAACAAAGTAAGCAATTCCCAGCTCTGTTCTGAACAAGCAAAGCAGGAGTGGTGTGACTCTCACTTTAATGGGACACCAGCATGTCTTCTCCCACTCCTCAGGTTTACGGTGTCCAAAAACCTTGTGTTGATGGAAGCCTGACATACAATTTCTCATTTAGGGCACCAAGCTGAATCTAAACGCCACGTAAGACATTGTAGTCAGGAGAACCAAAGGTACCAAAGTGAGTTTGCACACTAGATAGCTTTTAATGTAAAACAAAAACTTTTACTTCTCCCATACTTGTTTCACGGATTTTTGCACACCTGTTTGGCTACAAGATCCAGGAACTGATCTGTACTAAAGGCTAATCTAAATGAACATGTAGGATAGCAAAATGAGACCAAATCTGCACAGAGTAACAGCTGATACTGAGGAACTGACATCCACACTCTATACGTGAAGGTGAAACGGAAGGTGTGCCAGACAAGCTGTAGTGTGGTCCCATGGACTGAATGTATATCAGCTGTAGGTAGAATATTTTCCAGCTTACTTTCATCCCAATTTAATCCAACTCTCAAACTTAATTTCACGGTGCAAAGCAAGGTGCAGTAGGCAGATGCAATCAGGAGCTTCACTTCAAAATCACCTTCCTGATGCAAGGAATGCTCATGTAGATACAACTGCAACTACCACAATTTTTCAAGAGTGCTAAGGCTCTCCAGATGGAAAATAAAGGCTAGAAGCCAACCAGTACTTCACATGGAAAGAGTGCTCCACCTCACTTCATTCAGCACCAAAACCATCCTCTGGATTCCCACTTTTGTATTTTTGTTAAATCATCATAAAGGGCTGTGTGGGGCTTGGTTCCTGACTAACAAACTCAAGAGGGAGACATGGGGCCCAGTATAGACACGTTTAGGAGTAGATGACAGAGGAACAAGATTAAGAACCTAAATGTTTTCACAGATGGGGTACAGGGCAGAGATGAAAGAATACAGGATACCTGCACACTCCCAGTAGTAACTAAAAATGTCTATTCTGAACTGCTGAAAGTAGAAGCAAAGCTGTCATGGCTCTGAGACACCTTCAGGAGGAACACGGTCCCTAGTCATCCTCTGTACTGCTCAGGTTAAAAATGGGACTTTTGCTTTAAGTATCACAATTTATCTGATAGCTGATCTTCTCATTAAAAATGGCCCAGGCAAATAATGTTTTAAACATTTCCCTATGTGTGGTTATTTCCAGTTGGCAGGTATGGGTAAATGATATCATGACTTGGAGGGACCTAATTTCAAATCACGTTTAGAACAGATCTGCTAAAGTGGTTTTTCGCCATTGCAGAAAGGACCTTTTCATGTGTCGCCAATATTGTCACGATGATATTTCACTGACCATTCTTCTTTGGTCTGTCATAAAACTCACATGTAAGAGACATAAATGAAGCAACGAAAGGCACAAGTCTGCAAAGACTAGTTATTTAGGCTGTATTTTAAGCAAATTTAAGACTGACTAATTGGTCTGGGTGCCTTACTTGAATTACTTGCAAGGACCTCATTTTCAAAGGGCCCGTAAAACAGACCCCTCTCAGGAATCACAAGTTTGGCCAGCCACACTTTGAAGAAAGCCAGTAGTGAACATAACTTAATACAGTATTTGCATACATATCCACCTAAAACAAGAGACCACAAAGAAATCAGGAACATTTTCTTCTGGGAAGCATTAGTAAAAGGGCACCGTCACTGGGACACTAGTCTTTCATCCAAAATACAAATAAATGTATTCTGTAGAAGCACGTATACGAGTTCCCCAGGTAAAAATAAGAAGACAGGCATGATGTACTATATCCGGACACGACAATCTTTCCTTTTTGATCTGGTAATAGAATAGAAGTAGGGGTCCCAGAAACATCTTGAGCATGTCGCTACCTTCCAGAGAGCCACTTCAGCTGACAGAGTTCTGCTGACAGGTTCTCTTCATTCAGAGAGAGAGCTGACAGCCTAACCTTACGCCTTTAGCGAAATGTAAGTCACATCACTGTATCATATTGCAGTGTGCACCCCAGAAATAGAAGGAATGAGAAACTCCTCATTACTACACTGTCTTCAAATAAGGTTTGTGAAATGGGGGAGGGGGAAAGTTTTTGAAAGAAGAAAACATATACCTGATCCGTTGCCTTTTACTAAAGCTGTTAAATGAAACTGAGACGACCTCAAAAACAAAACACTTGCTCTTTGGTTTTGCTTCAAGTTGTTACCTGTAAGTCATCTAGTTCAGAGGTACCAAAGCATGACAAAACTATCTGTCACATATCTTTTTGCATTTTGGGGGGAAGGAGGGGAACAAAACAAAAAAATACCTTCAACACTAACCTGACAGGGAATTTATTAGAGCCTGGCATTAGGGTATAT
Source organism: Balaeniceps rex (assembly GCA_013401315.1). Classification (NCBI taxonomy): domain Eukaryota; kingdom Metazoa; phylum Chordata; class Aves; order Pelecaniformes; family Balaenicipitidae; genus Balaeniceps; species Balaeniceps rex. The sequence continues at coordinate 106,734 of VYZW01049629.1, forward strand.
CCTATGTGTCCACCCAGACAAGTAAAAGTTCTCTGGCTCTGCAGATCTTGCCTTCCCCTGCAGGAAGGGGATTGGCCCATAGGGCTCTTTCTAGCTATGTTTTCTAGCTACAAACATAAAACATGGCCCCTTGTCAGTTAACATTGTACGCACTGCCTGTTTTCACTCAGTTTACAGAATCTGTACATACTAAGTTACAACTGCCTCAGAGGTCTGGGGAGCTGACAAACAAGAACAGAAACTGCAAAGGCAGGAAGCCTGTTAAAAGTGATTAACAGCATGTGTGAAGCATATAAGGCACTTCTAACATAGCATGTTCTCCAGAAGACTCTTCTCCACTGTGATCAAATATAAACATTGTTTTGGAGTACAGTTACACTTGGAGCCATTACTCTCTTCCTCAGTACCAAAGGTGGCCCCATAACCTAGAGTACCAACACTTCAGAAGGACCAAGTTGGGTGAGACAGGGTGGGGCTCTTATTTAACATGTTTTTCATCCAGCAACAGAGAATATGAACTTTCAAATCATATGTGAAACCATTCTCCCCTCAAAAACATGCATAAAACCACCAAGACAAAGAGTTTAAGTAATACTTACGCGGCATGATCCCTTGGCTCACCAGCTCCTCCCGTGTGCGTCGCTGCTGGAGCTTCAACTGCAGCACTGCACAACAGCAGAGAGAGGGAAGAGAAGGAAACCCATCAGTGCAAGAAACAACTGAAGAGACTTTTGCAAACGCATCTTGTTTTCTTCTTTGGATGCCAAGGCGCTAGCGAGCAGCAGAACAAAAAGACCCCCCTCCCACCCTACTCCCCTGCACCACTGCAATTGCAGAAGTGGCCTTCAGCAGTCAGGTTTCCGTATTCTGCTGCGGGCAACAGGGAGAGGAAGTTGCGCAGAGTCTTGGCAGGGTGATAAAAATCCGCAAAGCCAGGCTTGTTTCTCAATTCTTTCTAGAGCACCAACTTCTTTCCAAACCATTAATATTAAAAAACAAAGAGAAACACCGGCTGACAGTCCTCCAATAAACACAGAGTGACACCCCAGCTGCTAATGACTCCTGAGAACTCTATTACCATGTGTAGATTCAATTGATATGACAACATTATTGGTCATTATTCTAAATTACAAGGCTGATTTCCTTCCTCAGCTGAGAAATTCACCTTCAGAAACATCTCATGAAAGTGAAATATCATGGATATATCTGTAAGTGTCCTTGTTCCACAGCAAAAGGAATCCCTTATCATTAGAACTTTTCCTATTTATTTTAGAGTAATAGAACATACGCGTTACCTGTATGAAATGCAATTTTTTTTTTTCTAATGCAAATCTCTGGAATAGTCATAATTTCAACATTCAGATTATAACAGCAGTTTCCCTTTAAACTACACAATCAAAGCAATATTCTAGAGATTGTTCTTACAAAGACAGCTTCCATACAAAAGGAACCTTACAAAACCAAAGAAAAAAATCGCATGCGCGTGCACACACACACATCAATTTATGACAACCTACGTGAATATCAACAGATACTGAATCCTGTCTGCAATCACGCCCAAGCTCCTAAGTATACACTCAACACAAAATATTATAGAATTAATGGCATGGCATCTTCCCTGTTTTCATTTCAATTTCTCTGTCAAGCTTATGTCCGTTGTACAGTCCACATAAGAGAAGTCCACACAAACGTAGTGGAACCACCAGACAGTAAAACTACTCTACAGTCCAACTATACTATCTCATTATAACCCTTATGCTTCCTTTCTCAAGGACTTTTCTTGTCCAATAAATTCATTTTGTACATTATATCCAAATTTATACTGTACACTCCCTAAAGTAGGGATCAAAAAATTTAAGAAGATACCACTTCATCTACTTACACATATTATCACATTTTACCTGTTTCTTTCAACCTCCTATTTTCAGTTTGCATTTGACTAAGATACATCTTCCAATAAGGGTTCTGGTCTTCATATGAAGTTAACAAGAGATCCATCTCTTCCTTGTTTGTCACCCTCACTTAAATGCACACTTAAACTTTCACTTGGATTTGTCTAGCTTCCACTTCCCTTGGCTCTTGTTGTACCTTTCTTTGAAAGGTTTATGACAGTGAGAATGTATTTCCTACCTGTGGAGGTACTTCGGTACACAGTGTACAACCAAGTTCTCTCTCTTCTCTGTCTTAAGCCAACCTAGCATTTCTTCATATATGCACCCTGGCAGAAACTACTTCTTTTAGGACAGGGAAGGGAGAGAGGGAGGGAGGGTGTACAGAGCACCACGCTAATTCTGTGTGGGATCAGCCAAGAGCCAGAGTAGGGAGGAGGGAACGCAGAGGGGAAGGAACAGGCCCTTCATTTGGCTGTGAAACTGCAAACAGAAGTGGTAGTCCCAGACTCTTCCTCCCACCCAGCATGCAATCGTACTCCTACTTCTGTGCTAGTGTGAGGGCTAATACAGTCTCGTGTCTGGCCTGTTCACAGAGCTCTTCATTTGATGGATTCATTCTGAGGTGATCAAAACCCGAAACAGGTGATGACACATCTACACGACCACTTGATCTAACAAGCTTGCTGCAATGGAGTAAAATCTCTCAATCCCCACATCATCTCTCATGTTCCCCTGAGTGGTGGCTGGACTCACTGACATGACAGAGACCACAGACCAAACAAAACGGCGAATAGTTTTCTGTGTCACTAGTTGAAGAGGACGACTGTATAGCCAGGTATTTGCTAACACTAACATAAGGTGGGAGTGAGACTTCATGCTTCCAGCAGCAGTATGCCACTAAGTGATTTCAGCCCTATTAGGTAACGGCACATTAAATCTCTCACTATGTGGCATTATTTCCACTAGTGAGCCATTTCAGGGACTCATTTCCATGCCCTAAATCAGCACATCTCACTAAATGTATACAGGCAAAGCACAGACCTATAGCATCAGGTCTATCTCCACAGCTTTTAGTGCAGATAATCTCATTATTACTCATGTCTTCCCACTTCCACAGCTAGCAATGTACATTAGCTCTTTTTGCCACTTTGCTATTTACTTGCTAGGACCATCTACTTTCCCTTCCATTTCCAACTATACCTACTATTTACCTTTCACTTCCCAGAGTTAGGGATTTTCAGAAAAAAACTCCCCCACACAGGTGTGGCTGGCATTTTTTGCTCCTTGGGTGCATAACTCTACCCTCACCTGTATTTATGCACATTTTGCCCAACTGTCTCAGTTTGCCTAAATGATCTAAACCATTTTTTAATGTCATTATTTATGCCTCCACTCATCTTTGTTCTATCCACACCGTTACCATCTTGCATTTGTTTCCAAACCGCACTGGGGTGATCCCAACTAGAAACGCGTTTAGCTTTCTTTGATTACAGTCAGTTCTTAATCCACTTCAGCAGTACTTCATTAAATTCAAAGATACTTTTTAAAACCAAAATATACCACACTACTAAGTTAAAGACCTTATAAAGTCTATTACACCCAGACAAAACCTGTAGCAACCAAATTTCACACATCCAAACAACAAAATCGCATTTGAACAGACCTGTTTTCACAAATTGAAAAGCTGAATAGCGTGATTATACTGCTATTCTTATACCATCTAAATTCTTTATCAAATTTTCCATAGTTTTTTTCCTGGAACTGATACCAGATCAGCCACTCTTTACTCACTCACCCTTTTTCAGTAGTGATGCAAAATGTTACTGGTCTTTCACTCTTCTGAAGTTTCCCTGCTGTTCCCAGATTTATTAGAAATCAGTCTCAGCCAGACAGCTAGAGACTTCATTAAATGACTTAAAATTCCCTTCCTGACTTCAGCTTCCCTTCCCTTTAGAATGAATTTTCTAAATATATCTTATTTCTGTATCAGTTACCATCTACTACCCTTTTTCGCTACCCATTATATGCACCTTTTATTTTTAAACACCATGTCCCTTCACAGCAAGAAACTAGCCAACTGTCAAGAGGACTAAACTGGAGAATAGGAAAAAGGTCATTTTCAGAATACTTTTAATAGGCACTAAGTAATTCCTGGGATTTATGAATGTATACACATACATATTAAGCACAAGATATAATCAGCACATAATGCACTTTTTTTTCCAATACAGCTTATTTTTGTGGCAGGGAGGAGGGCAGAAAGGATTACTTCAGTTCACTCCTGAATTCATTTTGGCTTAAATAAGTACTTGGAGTTCCCAACACCATTTCACATATTTAGGAGATCACCTGTTTACGTGTGCAAGTGTGTGAATCCTATATATAGATTAACAGATGTCCCCAGAGCCAATCCAAGGCTGTTGTACATGGAGCTCAGCCAAAGGTCTAGAATGACCACAGAAATTCAAAGTTACTCAAAGACAGACTGGAGTCTTTGAATCTTTCAATCACAAGCCAACAATCTTCTGTTTCCTTTATCCCTCTACTTAACCTTTAAATTAATTTTCAAATTAGGAATAAATCAGGTCATACAAATGAAAGATATCTCTGCTGGGTAGAAAATAAGTTCCATACTGGTACCCTTCTACCCACCTCTTTCATTCAACTTGTGTCACAGTCTATGCAACATTTTGTGGGCTTTGTATGCTTGTCTGTTTTCCCACCCAAAAATGGGCATAATTTATTTATTTCACAAGTATGAAAAATTCTGAAATATAGTTAAAGTTTGAACAAGGTTTTTATCTCTCTAACGAACTGTTCCAAGAATTAGTAAAACATTCCAGGGAAATCTGTGACCTGGTATAGAGGACTGCTGCAGCAGTTTAAGAGGAGGGGTAGAGGAGAATTGGGGGGGTGTTCTAAGAGACAAATAACATTGCGATACAGCTACTATCAACAGAGTTACACTGTTAGTGAAATACAGCAAGTCATGATTATTTTTTGTTCGTCTTACCATAGAACTGCCTTAAC
>VYZW01049631.1:18343-34772 GCA_013401315.1 Balaeniceps rex
GTTACTAGAAAGAAAAATATTGAGTCTGATACCTCTTCCATTTGTATTTCACAAATTGATAATTCAAAAAAAATCCATGGAGTTAAACTGGTAAAAATGGGCCTTAGGTGAGAAGAGACTCCAGCTCAGTTTCGATTTCAGGACTGTCATTGGGTCTTTTGCACCTCTGACCACTAGGTCACTTATTTTCGGAGAGCTAACCTGCTAAACATAGCTGTGTGTAAGGAAGTAACAAAAGCTATGGTAAAGTCTCTTTGTGCAAATGGTGGAGCCAATAAGAGGGCTTTCCTGACTGTGTTGCAAGAGTGCCTCTGAATGCCTCTGCAGCGTTCTCTTGAACCTCCAGCAGTCTGTTTTAAAACTTTGAGACTCATTTTCATTTCCGTTTGCATACCTGTTTCTAACCACACACCCTGCTGCACAAAAACCACTAAGTGAATACTAAATGAAGTGGAATGGGTGTGTTTCAGTTAGTCAATTTACCTTAAAGCAAGCTGCAAAACACTGCATGAGCCTCAGCGTTGTTTCACTGCAGAAAAATACAAATAACCCACCGGTTACATGCTTTGCCTCCTGCAAATGCCCTTGTTGTACTATGATGTTTTAATAAATATTCTCTGAAACAAACAAGGAAACAGGAGTTGAATATACTTTTCCAGCATTTAACTACATGAGTGAAAGCACAAAGACGTTTAGGGCTAAATATTTTATTATCTATGTAGTAACACAAAGCCACTAAAAACTACAATTACAAAAGTTCCACTGCGTATGTGGGACTCAGAACACACAACGGTAAGAACAACCTAATCTAGGCCCATCAGCCACTCTATTGCACAATCCAATTGGTGGCTCCCTGTGATCCGTGATTTGGAAATAACTGAAGTATCACTTGTTCCTAGAATAGTTGAAAGAATCAAAGTACTCAAAAGCCAATAAGCAAGGCTTTAAGAGCAAACTACGTGCTTTTTCACCAGGTCCTGATGTTCACCAAGCCTGTGGTAAATATACTTAACAGAAGGAGTAAAGATCGTTGTACTGAGAGCTTCCCACTCATGAGTGCAATGACAACGCAACAGGAAGAATGCCAAGGATGTCTTAACTGAACTGAATTTTGCAAAAAAGAAAAGTTAGTTTTTCTGGGTCTGAGAGGCCTTTATTTCATAAGCACTGTCTTTATTTCATAAGCAGGTTCCAACTCTATCACCTAGTGTACAATGTGAAATGAATCAGAAGTGAATCACAGAGCACTGACATCACGTGATCAGTGACTAAGCTACTAAGAACATGAATAACTTCTTGTAAACTCCCTGAAGTCTTCCAGCAGTTATCAAAAAGTAGCATCAAAAACAATGCAATGCAAGAAAGCATCAAGCAATTGCCAGTCAGTCTTATTAAGTGTAAAGCTGAAAGTTGTGGGTTGCTTTACTGATGTGCTACATAAAATTCTTCAAGATTTCTGCAAAGTGTTTTTCTTTCTGGTGGCTTAAAGAAGATGGTGTGGGGATGGCGTTATAAATGTCTGTAAAGATTATTAAAGCAGCATGTGATTTGAAAACTGGGGTTCTGATATTCTTAAGGTCTCAAAGACCTTGATGAAACACACAGACATGTATGAAATACGGAGGCACATGTGGGAGTGCATGCTAGGGTTTAGTGACTGAACTGAAACAGCTATAAGTCAATGTCTCTGACCCACGTGCGAGGCGCAGTACTACAAGATAACCTTAGAATGGCCAGAAGCAACCAAAATTGAATGCAGTATTTCATGAGTATTTCATGGATACTTCCTGGAACTTCCCTTCACAAATAGGAAACACTCTGTTCCCCTTCAGCTTAAAACTTACGTAACACATAGTAGCCTTCTTACTACAGGCTTATTATCACCACGTTGGAATTTGGTAGCCTGTAACAGAGGTAGTAATTTAATGCTTTTCATTAAATTGATCACATTTGGTCAGAATCAGATTCGTAAGAAGCCACCATCCTACTCATCAGTTATGACACCATCATTGAGGGTCAGCAAGCAGATTCAACTTAAACTAGGGTGTTTACTTTTTGAGTTGGAAATAGCCTTTATTTTTTAATGACAGCTGAAAGCTCAGTTGATGGCAGAAATCGGGGCTAGGAGCTAACGTACTCTATTTCCCTGCTCCAATGTAGAATCAGCTTTCCCAAAGCTATAACACTTCAGAACCAGTTTAATTTGTTGTTAAAATTCTACAGTGATGACGATTTCACAGCCTGTGTAGGTGACTTATTCCAGCACTTGAGAATCTCTGTCATTAGAGAGTTCTCCTTACTGTCCAATCAAAGACTTCAGGCAACTTGGGCAGTTTAAGCCCATTATGCCTTGCCCCCAGGAGACAGAAACCATTCTCTTTCCCTTATCAATATGTTTTCTCTATTTATGGATTGCTTCCCTCGTCTCTTTTCTGAGCTAGGAAACACCAAATCTCTCATTTTTTTTCCTCAGAAGCTGGGTTTTCTAGATCTCTGGTCAACTTTGATGTCCTTTTCTGAACCCTTTGCAGCTTGCACCTTTATGAAGCAAACCTGAACATAGTACTCCAGAGGAGGTCTTAGCATCAGAGTTAGAATATTATTTTTAATACCCTGTACATAATACCTTTATACACATATACGTTTTTATACATGTAAATGTACATATATATGATGTGTATATATGTTAAAAAAAATTAAGCACACACATCCCTCTATGAATGCACTTATCTCTTTAGCGTTTCTGCAGTGGTACAATATCATTAAACCATTTTCAGTTTTAAAATCCATCTTCACATTGAGATCCTTTTCTGCAGAAATGCTGCATATCAAGGACTTTACTGTACTGTTTTTACAACTGATTACCGTAAGTGTAGAACTTCATACTTGTCTTTAGTGAATTTTTCTTGATTTCAGATCATTATTTTAAGTGCTTAATATCTTTCAGAAATAATATAACTTAATTACAATGTCCTTACAAAGATGACACACTAATTAGGTAAAAGAATGATTGTTTTAATTTTAGCTGCAGCAGAAAGCAGGTGGAGTCTTGAGCTCTCCAGCTTACATTTAATTCTACACAGGACAGTGGTGTTCTGCCTCATGCAACAGGAATGCTATAAAGTTTAGCAGACAGCACCAAAACACTCAGGGAATTGCACTGAAGCTTTTTTTTTTTTCCAATTGGTTTATTGTCCATACATGCTTGCAACTATTAAGTTAGTCATACATAAATTTATTTACACAAGTAATTGGTCTTAGGAGGAAAAACTCCAAAACTAAAATGAGAACAAATCAGTATTTTCCAGAGAGGAAAGATACTACTTTGTGATCAATCCTGCACCAACAGAACCCTAAACAAGCCAAGTAAACACAGATGTTGGAAGAAACCCTATAAACTTGACGTCTTTCCAAGTCACTTCCTCCTTCAAACTCCCTACAGAATGGGGGGGGNACAATGCAGATATATCCAACACACAAGTGAGTCTAATATGCATCCAAAAAGGATAATAAGACTGTTCTGTGGGAGGGCAGGGAACATTAGGGGAGAAAAACCTCAAGGGAAAGCCATTACCCTCTCTCAGAAACAGCTTTTGGAAAGCTACATCTTGCAGAAAGAGCTCTGGGTGGGTAATTCTTTGAAACAAAAACAAGAAGATAAAAGCTCTTGTCAAGGGGAAATGGGATGATTTTGAAAAATTAAAATGTACTTTAGAGAAACCAAATGAAATGTGGGTGGAAAGCATTCCATTAGCCTTGGAAATTCAGATCAAGTACACAGAACAAGAAAAAAAGTTAACACCCCCCCATACATTGTTCTACATCATGTTTAAGATATTGATTTTAGCAAATTTAATGAGAACTTTTTAATCAAATAGTCTTTTTCTCCAAAGCCTACAAAACATAATTTGAGCATTCAAGATTTTTTCAAAGCTGTAAATCATGATACTGGAACCACGTGCAGCTTTTGAGCTGCAGGAAACTCTTGAATAATTCAAGTGTAATGCCTGGCAACACAGCTGTGCTGGCATAAGCACTGATGGATAAGACAAATGACACTCCCAGAACAGAATCAGAAACTTCTGAGGCCGATATCACTATTTGACCACTGAACCCAGCTGCATGCTTAGCACTTACCCATCCTACAACTGCAGTGTTTTATAATAAGCTTCTAACTGCATGATTGATGCTGGGGCAGCCAGGCATGAGACCCAAGGAAGCACGAAGGCAGCCCCACCCAAAGGTTCAAACTGTAACAGACTAGCAGACACCAAGCTGCTTTCCTCTCAGGGACTTGAAGATGTTGCAGATAGCTTAGATCCCAGTTCCTGGCCTTGGTTTTCATTACTGATGCATGCTCCAACTCTACTCCTGCTCTAATATTTCTGACTTACTGTTTCAGGTTTCCCTCCCTTACACACCTCAGCTGCCTAGTCTTTGCTCTAACTTCTACATATATTTCTGGAATTAGTGTTTGCAGACTCTCTGGCAAACTAGCTTCTAACCCAGCAGTCGGAGCATGCCTTCTCACACCCCAGCAGCGAGTAGGCTGGGGGTGGGCAAGAAGCTGAGAGGGGACACAGACAGAACAGGTGACCCCAACTGACCACAGGGATATTCCATACCATATCATGTCATGCTCAGCAATAAAAACTGGGTGGAAGTTTGCCAGGGCTGCCATTGCTTGGGGACTGGCTGGGCATCAGTTGGCTGCTTGATGAGCAATTAGGGTTTTTACACATCACATGTTTTTCTTGGTTTTGTTTGGTTTTTTTGGTTGCTGGTTTTGCCTTTTTTTTTTTCTTTAAACTTATCGAACTGTCTTTATCTCAACCCATGAGTTTTCTCACTTTTANTGATGGCCGGGGTTAAACCACAACAGTTCATCCTTAGACTGAAACATCTCTTGTTCATCATGGACCACAAGAACCAAAGTTTCAAAAAAAACCCCGCAGCTTCACTGCAAACTTAAAACATACCTAATCACCAGGTAGCACTATCAAATATCTGCATACAGAAGCAGCTCCCCAATTGCTGATTCAAGGTAGCTGCAGTATGCCAAATTTTCATCAGAGAAACATTCCCACATGTGTTCAAGTGAAAGCTTTATTGGCCCCATTGTATCAAATGCTCTAGCACAGAGCAAGAGTCTTATGCCTCCTAAGTACTGTTGCGGGGCATTTCTTAATATTACTAGTAAAGGTATCTGATCATTTTCTATGTTATTCAACCTAAACAAGTACTTTATTTTTTAATGTATACCTTTAGAAGAGTAACACTACATACTGGAGATTAACATTAAACATAACTGGTTCTCCTGGAGGAAGGGAGAAGACAATCTCACCCATACTCAAGGTGAATATTTTGAAGGTGAATCTTTTTCCAAAAAAATGGGAAGGTTAAAACAGAAAAGCAGCTCTTGACTTCTCACACCACTGTTCTGTGCCAGACGAGTTCTGTATTTTGAAAGAAAGATATTATGGCATATCTCTAAATGATCTTTCATCACAATATAGGTGGCACAAGGCACTGAATTTTTCTTAACATGACCTCTATATACATTTCAGTATTTATACTGCAGTGTTGGGGATTCCTAAAGTCATCTCCAAAGCAAGTGTAATCTTAATAGCTCCCAACCAGTACTCTCTTATCTTTGCCTTTTGCCAGCTGTTGCACTTACTTCACTAATAGGGGGAAAAATGGTACCTTGTTTAGCAAGTTATCTTAGCTTTTAATCTCCAGCCTGTCCTGCATAACAGCATAACAGAAAGATCTACTGAACTACGTAACAATCTAAGGGAAGTCCCTTCTTTTTCAGACTTTTAAAAAAGCAATGCAAAAATACGTCTTCATACCTGGCGATACACAGCAAAACACTGAAAGACTTCACACTAAAGCACACACAAACCAAACCAAGTAACATAGAAAGTAAAATGCACGGGGAAGCCTAAAGAACAAGTGGCTTATTTCTTGCTTCAACTTCATACATAGATTGAGGAGAAGAAAGAACTGAAGTCATACAACAGTCTCAGGAGAATGAATTACTTTCTATTGTTATCTAAGCTTTTTTGCTTTGCTAAATAAAAGTTACATTGGTTTTTCTGAAGTTATATTTAGAGGTATGAAGACAGAATTTTCTGTCATATCCCTGTGGTAAATATAAGTAAATGGGAGACTGCTTTATAAAGCAAGAAGTCTAAGTTTTCTTCATTTTCTTTTATTACTTATTTCTTGACTTTGGAAAATTATATTGAAAAGACTGAAGTCAAATTAGCTAAATAGAACTTTAAAATATATATAAAGATATCTGAAGTTTCTTTTCTTCAGGAAATTCTTTTCCACAGACATCAGGTTAAAAAAGAAATCTATTTTCAGTTTGGTACAATCACAATTAACTTTAATAGTTAGCTAAACAGCACTTAGTATTCTCCAGAGCAGTAACTACTCTTCTGTTCCCACAATGTCATGCATTCTACAGAGCAGTAGTGACTCTTCTGTTCCCACAATGTCATTAATTGATCATTAACATAGTTTCTGTTGCCAAGCAATACTAAAGTTTCTGCACTGTATTTGACCAAATCACACCCAGATTACTTAACACACAATGATCAACAACATTTTAATACAGAACAATACCATGAACAAACTTTAACTACTTTTGGAGGGACTGGAGACCTCAACATTCAGCCTAGGCTTCAGGGGCGAGGGGTGGAACCCTACAGGTTTGTGGAGCACAAGACAAAAACAAATGACTGTTCAGGCAAACCTAACAGAAAAAAAGTAAATGAACAAAGTTGCCTTCTGTGGGTGTGCATATGCCTCGGAAGACATAACTGCTTTTGAGTCAGAATTCTATCTTAGAATTTGGCATATGGTAAATTCGATAAAAGGATAAACTCGGTACTTGAACTGTGATTGTTTTACTAGTTATTTTATGTTTTAATTAGACTGGAAGAATGTACTTATGTTAAGAGTAGAGTGGGTTTTTCCAGATAACTGAAAGGGCAAAAACTGGATAAAACTTTCAAATTTTCTGTGTTTTAGAGGAGTAGACGGCTACGGTTCTCGTAATGAGTGAACTCTAACTTGCCTGTTTCATTGTTTGTAAAATGGATGCAATACTTACCTGGCTTTCAAAGAACTCCTAAGACTCAATATATTTTTGCATGATATTGATACAAAAGTGAGTTATAAAAATATTATCAGTTCACAGAACTAGACAGCTCTGATAATGTAGTTATTTTTTATTCTAGAAAATGTTAACTATGATTAACTTGTACAGTTTTAGGCAGCTAGCACCTAAGAAGCAAGGAGCACCAGCACCTTTGCCGGATTTCTGATTTCTATCAAAACAATTCGGTGGCATCTTTCATCCAGATCAGCCTGCAAGCGGTTTCCAGAATTTCTAAGGTTCATTTACAAACATCTCACTTTATCACACATTGAGGCACCAAGCTAGTTTAGCGCTGATCAGACATGCAGAACAATTTACATCACAACCTACTCTTAGACCTAGCTAAGAGTATTATGACCATTAGAAGTTGCAAATTGCACTAGGTCCACACAAAATTCTATTAAGAACATTGCTAATCTTTGAGGTTATGATTTTTAACTTCTTTAAAAAGCAGTAGCCATGGGTTTAAAACTTGTTTTAATTTTTTGTATTGAAGATTGACATAGCAGTATAAACAACTAACTCCACTGTAAACACTTTATCGTGGCTGAGCTTCCACATAGAATTATGCTGCATGCTCTGGGAAATATTTCGGTTGCTTTCCTAATGCCCTTTACTTACATGTCTCTTAAGAAACCAGACACAGGACACTACATGGTGACAGGCATTTAAAGATGATGTTTCATGATTTCTGTTTTCCATTGAGCACACTCATCTTGTCTAGCAGTAACTGAAGTGCCTGAATTGTAGGATAAGCATAGGTCTTCTGTGTGCTACAGTAAACATGCTTCCAGTACTCAAATGTAAGAGGCGAATGAGTAAGATCTCGCACTCAAACATTAAGGACAGAAATACCTTCATAATATTAAAATGTTGAGATCTTAGGGATTTCCCAGCTCTTAAAGGACCCTCAGATGTTTTTAGGAAGACACAAGTGTTTGTATAAATTATGACTTTCAAGTGCACTCTAGGAATTGTTTGTTAGGTAGTTCTAAGTAACATTTCAGGACTTTATTGCAGACAAAGCAGGGAGATAGCAAATTGACACTATGCTGAAGATACATTTTGTCCCGATCGCAACAGAGTTTTTAAACACTTGTAAAAACAACTTAAACAAATGTTTTGTGTAGGCAAGGAAAAGGCCCTCTGACCTTACATGGTCTATAAGCTTGAATGCATGTTAAAATAGTTCATCAAATCTTTGAAAGATGTATTTGTTTAAAAAAAAAAAAAAGCACACTTAAACCTACTCAAGATTTTAAAAAAAGGTACTTTTATAAGATAAAGAAACAGGGACCTCTTACCATGCACAAACATAGTAAAGATACAAATAGAAAAAAAAAAATCTGCTAGAATAGAAACTGACTTGCTAACACATAGTCTGAACATCAGGCTCACAGTAGCATGAGGATAGCCTAGGGTGAAAAGTGTTATGAACAATTATTATTTCATTTCTATAGTTAGCAGATATGCAGTTAACAAATTAAGATATCCAGTGAAGTGAACACCGCTGATACATTTGTCCTCTCTGATCTGTAACACTTCTGGACTAAATATATCTTAACATGCATTTATGCAGTCTTACAAAGATTTCTATAAGAAGAACTAGCAAAAAGTAGGGCTGTGCTACTAAGCATATGCTTCCTGTGTTCTACTGAACTGTCAGCATTAAATAGTCAATATGGCTGTGGACCAGCAAACTAGACCCTGCTCTTGGTTTCAACAACAAAGCTGACAGAATAAGTGTCTTTGCAACTAGCAACAAAGTAGGAGACAAAGCCATACTGACTTTCAGAGAACTGTCTGCTAGTCAAAAGTACATTCTTTTCCAGGCATTTTATATACTACATAATGGAAAAACGTGGGTGCAGGGGGTTAAAGTCACTCTTCTACTTACAATTCTACTCCAGAATCACAGTCGCTAATGAAGATTTCCTCCAGAATAAATTATCTCCCTCCTGAAGCTGTCATATTCCAAGCCAAGATCTATTAATTACTTCTTTGCTTCCTGAACTCACAACTTCAGCCATCTTGTTGCCAATTGAACATCTACCTTTAATTTTCTCTTTATGACCTTTCTGTTCAGAATTAAGCTCTCTGATGGAGAGGTTTCACTGAACCTAACCTTTCCACAGCCTCTGTATTTTCTAGTCTTTTCAATCATTTTACCCTACCTCCTGCTCTTCCTCTATGCACTCTCCTCCCTTCTTTGATTTCTCTTTTCCTCCACTTCACTGTTATGACTTCTCTTTCTTTCCACACGATCACCTTTTCATCTTTAAAAGTTATTGTGAGCTCCACTTACATGCTACACTTCCTCTTCTTTTCTAAGGCAATCACATGTGATGCATTCACTTGCGCTCTACAGACCTTCTTGTCAATCCAGATCATAGCAGTAACAGCATCCTGTAGCTACTTACAATGTTGAGAGATCTTCCAAGTCATGTAGAACATGTTTTAAATCACTGTCCTATATAACCAAATCTCTTCTCTTTAAACTGATGAGAACAGTTTCAAGTCTCTACAAGTCTTCTCCTTATCTCAAGACCAATATTCCTTTCTAAGACACTGCCTGTCTTCAATCTCTCATCATGCTACTTTTCCTGAACTCTTGCCCTAGCTTACATCCTGGTTTTTCTGTTGCCTTTGCTTTTGGCAATTCATTTGCAGGATGATTCATCTTACTGATCCTGATGCAACCTTTCATGGGATTTGAAGAAACCTCTACTTTCAGCATCTCCTTCTCATCATGCTATTGAATAAACACTCGTGTAATGCTGAACTCTCAGATGTAGTGATCGTCTACGTGACTTCACACTACCTCATATGACCCTCACTGTTTCTGTCTCTAAAGCACGTGCCTATCACTCATCAGCTCAAGCTAAAGAAGACCCAATTTGAGAGGTGAAAGAGACACACTAATCATCCCAAAGTAGGTGTTTAAGTTAATTACACTGTATAAAAAAAAAAAGAAAACAAAAGGTCTCCTAACTCTTTACTTCTGGAATTAGCAGGTACACCACCACCATTGTAATTCACACTATTCTGTCCACATTCTAGTGTCATCTTCTACCCAGCACTGCTGTAGACCCACAGACAATATCACTAACTCCAAGATCCAATCTTTGTTCCTCGCCTCCTTAGCATAGGTTTTGGATTAACTTGGTTCTCTGGACAAAACTTGTCTTTCTACAAAACATCCTGGAATCCATTTACAACACTGTGGCAAAGCTTAGCCTTCTCACTCTTAACTTCAACTTAGCATATCCCCCTTTCTCATTTTTTCCCCTTATCCATACTGTAAGATAAATAACTTATACGTGTGTTCTTCATAGGCATGTGTATTAATTCTTAATACCTTCTTGGTTAGACCTTTTTGTGATGTTCTCTGCATATATGGCAAAAGGCTACCAACTTCCCTTTACACACGATTGTTGACAGCAGCCTCTCTTACACATTATTTGCTTTTTCCAAACTTGTATAATTGAGTCCAGGAACATGAATTCAGCTGCATACTTTATGTAGGAATTGTATTTGTAATATTAGCAAGTGCAGTATAACGTTAACATGACGCAGTATATATTCGGAAATGTGAAGCACCATCATCTCTATCTAGTGCCTATTGTTCTCCTTAACCCTAGACAGCAAATGAATCAAGAGCTTTTTCCAGAAAGTAAACTTAAAATATACAAAGGAAATCTGTGCTTATGTCTTGGGGGTTTCTGTATTTTTAATATTGAAATAAAACTTGCTCAGATCACAATATGAATTTCTAGAATATACAAAATATTATAGGTCAGCATATCTGAGACTGAAGATATAACCTCAGTCTGAATGGAACTATTAGAGTACAGGGTAATAGCTTTACTTTAGTACTATGCATGGGAATAAACTTGCTCAATCAATCAGTTTACTTGTAATCATTCAGCAACTATGCTTTTTTCCCCACCATTTTTCTCCCTACCCCCACCCCTCCTCAAACTCCCAGATTAAAGTTTTTTCCATCTCTTCCTTTATTGGCACAATGATGTGAATGGATTTTGCACAGTGTTTTTGTTGGTAGCTACAAGAACCTTCTTTAAGGAACTTTGTTATGTAGGTTATCTATAGTTGTAACAGTTGTACTTTACAACTTATTTAAATAACCTACTGGGAAATTCCAACATAGCTTAAGAATACGCATAATGTCATAGAAGATGTACAAATACAGGCACTACTATGAATTGCCCAATGAAGAGTCTAAATTTCTGGAGCACACATCATAATTCTAGCAGTCCTTAGTGAGTTTAAGATCATGTTTGCAGATGCACTACAATTCACTTTGCTAGACCTACATACCACTTGTCAAGGTTCAAGAAAACCCTATTTAGTGGACTATGGTAAATTTTCTAACTGAAGTATGAAACCCTTTAGAAAGATTCACACACATATATAGCTGAGCTGGACAAGTACACTTGCTTTTCTTTGCCACCTTAGTCCTTATAATATATGGATGCCCAGGAATCTCAGAACACATAAGCATGTGTATGCTGATATATAGAGAGTATTAAAAAAAGTATTAAAATAATTAAACAAACAATAATCTCCCATTCAGGGTTTCACCTACACTACTTGAAATTAATCACCATAATCATTTTACTAGATTTTTATAACATTATAGTTATAATACATTTTTTTCGTAAAAACGTGGACATTAATATTGGTCAAGTAGTCATAATATTAAAACTGTATGAAAGTCTTACATGCGCTTGAGATGTCTTATCTCACTCCCAGTGAACCAAAACTTATAAAAATACAAATTGACATTTGTTTAGAAATTAGGCCTTTATAACAGTTCTTTACAATAATTAAATGGAGGAGAAAAGAAGCCAAAAAGAAACAAAATGTTACTGACAATTACATGTTTCATGAACTTTTCTCAGACATGCATTTCTCTTCACATGCTGATTAGGAGGTTTTAAAGTTTTAAAAAAAAAAAAGCATTTCCAATGAATGTGAAAGATTAGTCATTGTTTATACAGTATTTATGTGCTGTATCCCTAGATCAGCACTATGTGTTACTATTTAACTATATAGATTAATTATTTTAGAACTTAGTGGGTGTTTAAGCACATTTATTTTCTAAGGACTACTCTGCAACTAAGACTTTGCCACATATGCTTTCGGAATAGCTCATAACACTGAAAGACGCAGCATTAACAAACAGATGCTCTACTTACAAGCAAATTATTTTGAGTCTCTTCAGTACTAACGTATTTTAATAATAAAAAAATAAACACATTTACTAATGAAAAAGTTGAAAAAGGAAACTAGGGATACAGGGCTCAGGCAACAGTCATGCTTGTCCATATATTACAATTCTTATTGTAAAAAGACAAATAGATAACTGACAGGCTCAAAAAGGTATACAGTTGTGATTTTTTTTTTATTATTTGTCTTTCGTGGAGAAACAACTTTATACTGATAATGCAAGAAGCAATCCAGTGTTATTTCACCTAGTTTAAAAATAGCCCTGCTCATTTCAAAATGTTTAATATAAACACATTGTTTACACACATTATGAGAATATTACTGCAATATGCAAAATGTAATGATTACTTGCTGAAGTTTACCAAATTGGTACTTGAAGGAACAACAAAAAACATACATAGAAGTATAGATGACTGGCGGTTGTCTTATTCTCTCAAGAAAAAGCAGCAGTCACACTAATCTCTTAGCATATATTACACCCATATGCATAAACAGATCCACAAACCTGTAAAAACATGCAGTCACCTACAGTATAGAAAATTCTCAGTTACACCTTTCTACTCCACTAATAAATCAATGTAATTCACTAGTAAGTGACCTAAACATAGCCAGGACAGAAAGAAATTAATACGATTCTAAAAACCTCCAAACACTCACCAAAAGATTGAATGCAGGTTTCAAGAAGATCTTCCAAAGTGGCCCCTTTGGCTAAGTGCCCCAATGGCACCATCGTGACCTGGGTAAGATTTGAGAGGCTGGGACAATGACTGATCTGCTTCAGCTCAAGCGCTGATTCAGGGGCAGTACTGCATGCTTGGGCAGGTTGCCTAAAAGAAAGCACAACAGTGAAGTACATACAAGAAGACTGAGTGGTAAATTTTACACTGCGTGGGGAAGGAGAGATTTAAAGGACAATTAACTCCCTGTAGCTAGGGTGCTGAAAGACATAACCCTCCCACTTAATACGTACACCAAACAGACTGATCAGTAAGTGACTTTTTTTTTTTATGCTAAATGTGGATTGTAGAGCACACAGTTATAGAGCTCCTTGAATGATCTATCAAGATTACCAGAAGTCTAGTTTCTTTGCAGGCAGTTATGTTTACATTAAGATTTCAGCACAAGCATAAAACCGCCTCAAACTATGTAACAGGAATATTGTTATGCAGTAATCTACCACCACATATTTGTGTGCCCACCAAAAGTAAAGGAGGAAAAAAAATAGCTATAATCAAATATTACACATATTGGAAAACTCTAGACTAGCTTTATTTATTTCATTTGGAAAATAACTATTAAGTAAACAAAATATCAGTGCAACTTTACAGTGGAGTATTTCACATTTAAAAAAAAACCAACAACAGATTAATTTGCATTCGTTCTATACTATTATCTCCTACTAAGTTGTTTTAAAATCACATACATGACTAAATTAATGTCTTTAATAATAAAGGTAAAAGAGAACAAAATAAAGCACGTATCTAGTCTTAGGCTTGTATTTTGATCATATAATATCTTAGATTTTAAGAATGTGTATGTTTACAGACAATATTAAAGGCTGTTCATTGTTTGCATACAAGTTCATTAATTCTGTATGAAATCGTAAATAGGTGCATTATTACATTGATGAAAAGTGCTGAAACGTTTTTGCCTGCAAATAACAGGAACCACTTCAAAATCTGACTTGACAGTATAACCATACAATTCACAAAAGGGCAACAACTGCTGCTGTTTCAGTGAAATTTGGGTTTATTTCAGGGACAACTTACACTCCACAGTCTTCCTAAACAAGTGACTCCAGCATCTTTAAGATGCGATCTTAAATTTTCAGACAACTTTTCTTGGAACTCTCTGCAAGACTTTATTAATGAACTGAGAGTCCTGGGAAGAAAAGGCACAGAAAATTATCCAGTGTGCATATTACATATGGATAGGGAAGGTAAAGACACAAACATCCCCGTATAGGCACTCCTGGATGAAGTTGGAAATATGCATGCCTTATGAAGACAGACTGGTCCCTGCCTCATCCCAGCGAATTTCAAGCTTTACCTTAAATTTCTGTCTCATTTGAATGCTGGGAAAGCCGTGAAACGGCACATGACATCACTTACAACCCAACACTGACCCCAGGCCTCCATAGTTTCAAAGTCAGGAAAACACAGGCCTGACCCTGCAGAGGTAGTGACCATCACTCAGCCCGCCCTAGTTAAGCTGACAGTGGCTATGCAAAGAATGTTCTCTTCCCTTCCCCCTTTCTCTAAATGTCCCTCTTAGCTTTGTGATCTGACTTCCTGTTCTTACATAAAAAGAGCAAGGGCCTGATCAGCGTTCAGGGTTTTCTTTTTTACAAGCTGAAACCCCTCTCCTAACTGTATTCCAGTGCCTCTTCAACACAGGGCAGATGATCCTAGCAATGCAATAGTAATAAAGTAGGAGCTACGACAGAATATATTTTAGGTCTTGGCAACAGCGTAGAAAAACTAAAGGGTCCACACCCCCAAAAAAGTATACACCACCACTGTGGCCGACTTGGCAACACCGGACATGCAAAACTCAGCCGGTGACGCGTCTGAAACTAACCATTCATTAGAACAGATCCCCTTGCAGCAGTTACTTGACATGAAAAAATAGATTAAAGCTCTGCTGGCGGGCGGCGGGACGGACACGGACACAACGAGCACCCCGCATTTCCACTGCCCGCTATTTGGCGGTGGGGAAGAAACCACAGACAAATGACCACCAGCTCGTGAACTCACAGCCCGGTCAGGTGGCGCTTCCCCGGGGAGGAGGGGACAGCCTTGCTCCCCGGCCCCGGCCCCGGCCACAGCTCGCCGCTCGGCGCACCCCGGCCGTGTCACAGGTAACCGGAGCCCGGGCGAGGGCCGAGCCGACCCTCCTGCTGGGACCGTAATGTGAGGCTCTTCCCAGCCGCCGCTGACCGACCTGCCCGGCGCACGCTTGCGCTCAAAAGGGTGAAAGAAAATCCTCCCCCCACACACCCTCTCCCGCGCTTCTTTTCCTCTCTCTTTCCCACCCGGGAGGGCCTCGGCCGGCCCCCGCGGAGCCCCGGCCGCCCGGACTCCCGCCCCCATGCCCCACGGAAGCCCGCGCCAGCCCCGCCGCAGGGGCAGCACAGCGGCAGCACACCGCACCCGTCCCCACCGCCCCGGGCAGGCACCTCACGCTCTCAGGCGCGGCGGCGTGTAACCCCGAGACCCGCCGCCGCCGGCCGCCTACCACCGCCGCATCGCAGCCTGCCCCGCGGCGGGGCACCGTCCCGCCACGGGCAGCGGGAGACGGGAGCGGGACAATAGACGGACAATAGAACAGCAACGGCGAACTCACTGGTTTTCTCTCCTTTTCCCTAAGGTTCCCATGTCGGTGCCAGCCGCGGCTCCGCCGCCCGGCCGGCTCTGCCAGCAGCGCAGGGAGCGGGGCTACGCGGGGCGGAGGAGGCCGGGGGGAGCGGCGCGGCCCCGCGCATCTCCTCCTCCCGCCTCGCCGCTCTCCCGCTCCCCGTCTCGCCTCGGGAGGAGTCTGAAACCAATTCAAGTGGGGCAGCGGCGGCGGCAGCCGCCACCCGTGACGAGCGCAGGCGAAGATCTTATCGGCAGAAGGAAGTACTGAGCTACTGGGCTGCTCTTCTGTGAAGCCACCCGATTTACCAGGTACCGAAACACGCTCTCCCGCTCACACCACCTGGCTCTAAAGCGGCCGCAACTTTTTCCACGGCACAACTTCGGCCCGGCAGGGCAGGCCCTCCCCTCTGGGCAAGCCCCCTCCCCACGGCGGCGCTCACGCGTGCCTCACAGCAGTCGACACGCCGCCGCCCCCGCTGGCCGAGCACGGCCGGGGCACCTGGGAAGGCTGTGCCGGGGCGGGGGATGGGGGGGACGACGAGCGCAGCCGAGCTCTTGGCCGAATCCCGGCTGCTCCCCGCGCCCCGGGCGCAGCAACACCTCGCCTGGAACAGCACCGGCCGCTGCCGGGCCGCCCCGCCCCGCC